>CAODLS010762010.1:0-13363 GCA_948243855.1 Flueggea neowawraea
TCAGTTTCTGTAAGCTTTTCCTTTTCTGGAATCTGAATTTCTTCTGGCATCGATTTGGCCAAATTCCCAACTTTATTCACCATGACAGATTGAAACTCAGCCCATTCACCTGGTTCGACTTCCACATTCTCTTCTGAGATGGTTCGATCTGAGTCCTATTGCCCTTGCTTTGTTTCTCCTTCTTCGTGCATCGAAGCCACTACTTGTTTACTCAATTCCAACAACTAATATGTTAACTTCCAGAAGTATAGCAACCTCATTAGCGCTCGTTCTAGGATCAATAGTGGGCGTTAATGCCATTTTAGATTTGAGCCAGTGTGAGCTGAATTGACATTAGCGCGTGTTGGAGTTGATCAACGTTCCTTGTTCAACCTTTGAAGTCTTATCAGCGTGCGTTAGTGTTCATTAACGTGTGTTGCTTAACTTTTCAGTTGTTTTGGAAATCATCAAAACTTAGGCGGATTTTTCATTTTATCCATAATATGACTCAACACTAGGGTTTCAGATTTGGATTGATTCGAGATGTTTCTGGTAGAAAGAGTGTTATGGATTGAAAAATTGGGATTTTGGAAGTCTAGAAACATCTAGGTTTAGCTTGAAATCATTAGAATCGAAGTGGTTCATAAATGGGTTTGAATCACTTCGGGTTGGATTGATTTTGTGTGATTCCGAGTTTTTTTGTTGGATTGGAGTATAGATTAATACTCTGGAGGTTGTTTGTAGACAATATGGGTGTTTGGGATCGATTTTGGTAGATTGAATCATAAGTTAGTCGATTTGGAGAATTCTGGGCAGTGTCTTACTTGAGTAAGATAGGGTAGGCTTCACTCGAGTAAGACCACGAGTTACTCAAGTGAACCATGGGTTTACTCGAGTGAGCCAAGGTTTTGAGGGACAAAAGCTGTAATTTTGCATTTGGTTGATTTCTGAGAGTTCGGGGACTTGTTTGGAAATTTCGATTACTTGAAAAAGTTAGTTAGCTATCCTAGTATAGTCTAAGGACTATTTTATAATTTGTCAAGTCCCGGGGGGCTAAAACGTAATTTTACATTGGTCGAGGACAAAACTGTAATTTTATGTAGAATTTGGATTTTGGATTCAGAATGATAGATTATCATTCGATATGGATCATTTGGGATCTTTCGAGAGTCTGTATCTGCACTTCATACATTTGGTATTGTCACAGTACCACATTTTGATTTGACTCTGATATATCCGTGGATATATATTCGTTCTGTTCAGCTTCTTGTTTATGCCCGAGAGTAGCCACCGGTGAGTGGGGCTTAATGGGTGTTTTGCACTTAGACTACTAGGTGAGTGAATAACAGCTGCAGACACATAGATTGTGTCTCGAACTATATATGTTTTATGTTGTGTATAACACACATTCTGAAAAATGAACTAATTTAAAGATTGGCTAATGATAAACTGATTATGTGTATTAATCAATATTTTGCTTTGAAATTGATATATATGTATTATATATCTCCTCTCTGATTTTGATGCTTATATGCATACTCTGCTTTGATATTATATATTAGTATGATTTCTGTTTTTTGATATGGGACACCTACTGTTACAGGGTAAAACTTGACCTTTGGCATATTAACGCTTTGATAAGCCCAGCTACTAGGGTTACTGGTAGTTGTAATAACTTGATTTTTTTGATCATTTTTTCAGTAATTTTTCAGTTAATTTTTTTTTCAATTAGATATTTTTGACGGATTGATTTTAATTTGAAATATCATTAAATAAATTAATGATATTTTGGAGTGTTAAATTTTTGTTGGTGTTAAGAGAATTTTTGAAGTGTATTAGTGAGTTAAATTGAGTGAAAATTGGTTGGAATTGGAAAAAAGAAAGAAAATTGGAAGAAAAGAGAAAGAAGAATGAACTACAGGTCGTTCAGCGTTTGAACAAAATGACGTGTCGTCTGATTTCTGTGCGCATTGTCGTCTGTGTGCCGTAAACGACGTGTCATTCGATTCGAGAGAAAATGATGTGGCATTTTGAAGGGTGGTCGTCCACATGATAGGGTTGTCATTCGTGTGACTGAACGACGCCGTTTTAAGCCAGCATGAAACGCACCGTTTGATTCAAAATTTCCAACCCGACAGTCCCTCTTTTCTTTTCTTCTTCGTCTCTTCTTCCTTATTTTGTTTTTCTTCCTAAAAAACCTAGACTCTCTCTCCTGAATGTGTCTCTTTCCCATCTCTCTCTTTCTCGTCGGTCGGACTAGCAATCCAAGGTAAATGCCTCTTTCTCTCTCCTCTTTTATTTGTTATTTTCACGAAATATTTAATGGGTTCTGCCAGAGCTAGGTTTCAAATTTTGAAGTGATTTGTGATGGATTTTGGATTGGTTTTTGTTGGGTTTTGACGGGGTGAGTTGGTAAAGCATGAATGTAGGTTAGAAATGGAGTTTTGGACGGTTTTTGATGGAAGGGTAATTCAGTCCGAAATTTGAAGGATGATTTTAGACGTTTGAGGTGGTTTTGGACCAAACCAAGCGTGAAAACGGATTCAGGGGACTGTTTATAGTGGTTTGGAGTGATTGAAAATGTTGGGTTATGCTTGGTTCAGGATTATGGATAATTCGGTGTAGTTTTTTGTCTAAAGGACTAAAACTAAAATTTTACATAATTCTGAGTATATTGAGTACCAAATATGATATTAGCATTTTAGTGATTGATTTGTAATTTTTGAGAGTTAGGGGATTAATTTTAGTATTTTGACTTCTTGAAGGACTGTTTAATGATTTATGGATATATTAGGACTGATTTATAATTTTTCAAAATTTTAGGGACCAAATTATAATTTACCATGTCTCGGGGACTATGATAATTTTACAACAGTTGGGGGACTTGACTGGAATTTTGCGTAGATTCCAATTTTTGAGGTTTTAGAGTTAGATTTTCAACCAAAATAGGATTTTTCGTCTTAGGTCGAGTGTCTGCATTTGTATGTCATGCATTTTGGGTACCGCCACAATATCATTATCACGTCTTTGATTCTATTTGATATTGTTTCAGCTCCGTGTTTTGGTCAGCCAGCCACCTGTGGTCCGTGACTGGGTCGCTTAGCGTGAATTTTCAGGTGAGTGAAATGACATCTTCAGACACATAGGTTGTGTCTTCTAAATTATATATTTTTGATGTGTTTGGACATTAGTATGTAATCTGGAATTAGTAAAGGATATGAAATCCTAAAATTTGAATTACGTGAAAACCTCTGTTGTGAAATCCTGTTGGATATTTTCTGATGTTTTGAAATAGTTTTGTATTTCAAAACAAACGTTTTTGGATATCTAAGTATTTTGATCAATAATAATGAAATGTTTTTTGCAAATGATATTTTCTGAAATTGTACTTCTTAGAAAAAAAAGATTTGTTTTGGCTTCTGAATTTGGCTTTGTTTTTGAAAGGAATTATATATTCATGTATATAAATATTTTGGAAATATTTATATTCTTTGAAATCTGTTCTCTGGTTTCTGCAAATCAGCTTTTGCATGATTTGTCAGTGGTACTTCCATTGTTATCTGTTTAAATTATGCATTTAAATATTTTTGGCGTAAAATTTAATTAATTGTTTTGACTCGGGACACCTATGTTACAGGGATAAACGTAACCTTTGGTATACCATAGTGAAGACTCAGTTACCATGGTAGGTGGTAACACTTAGTCATTAGGGCAGGTGGTGACCCATGTGTCTAGCTAACACACGTGTAAGATTGTCTCGTGGTGGAGTCCACATATGAGACGTTATCAGTGGTGGAGTCCACGTATTTTGATTAGTGGCAGAGTCCACATGTGATCTAGTGGTGGAGTCCACATATGATTTGACTTTGGTCCCATGTCAGCTACGTTTGGTGAGCCTGTGTTGTTACTCATGTTTCCGTAGTATATTTTTCAGTAGTTTGACAAAGTATATATTGCTTGAGCACGTGGACTGCAACGCTAGCAGATGTACTTAGATCAGTTCTGTCTGATACAGCTTAGTGACCCTTAGGGTGGACGGAGTACTATTTTGAACCCTTAAAGTTGTCGGTTGTTAGCCCTTTTGAGTCAGGTACCATTTGGACTCATAAGGTTGCTATTTTATTTTGAACTGCTCTAGTCAACGCAGTTTTAGTATAATACGGGAATATGATCAGTGAGTATCAGCTCTGTTTAGTTGGAAACTGGTTTTACATGACACGTTTTGTTAAAACGAAAGTTTCTGCATAAAACGTGAGATTCCTATATAATATGGAAATTTTTCTGCATAATCTAAAAACAAGTTTTGATGTGTTTGCTTGTCTGTTGTTTGCTTTGGTTGTAAGAGATTTTGAAATGAATTTTGAAACTAATATTATGTATTAGCATGTATACGTATGTATATACTTATATCTGTATACGGTAGTTTTGAAATATTTTCAAAACAGTTTTTGTGAGGCCTGGAGTCGATCTGGAGTGTCGTTTTCTCACTAGGGATTCTTACCCTTTTTTCTCTATTTCTTGTCTACTTTCCATTATCTATTTCTCAGGTTCACATTTTGGCATTCGACAACTGTCCGACATCTTATACCTAGTGAGACGTTCCACTTGATAGTGAGTGCCCTCTTGTTTCGGGCTTATTTTGTTTTTCTTAAAGCTTTACACCTAGTTACTATTGGGTTATCGGGTCGTATTTTATTTTTAGATTTATATTTGATTTTGTATTATTTTCTTACTCAACTAACATTACGATTTTATTTTGTATAACTTATATTGCATATACCCATATGTTTTCAGTATCAAATGTTTTACACTTATTAAATGGTAAAATAATGGTTTTATTAAATAAGTTGCGTATAATGTTTGATCTCTAAGGCTTGTGCAAGATGGGCTGGGCTAACATAGACGGTTCCCCTCGTACGCCGGTCGTGACCTGACTTTAGGTCGTGACAGTAGCCATGTGTTCTGATCCAACACATGATTTGATATGGATTGTGGTGGAGCCTACATACTCTGTTATTAGTGTTAGATGCCACCTTCTACTTTGGTGCCATATGTCTGTATATATATTTTGACTCTGAAAATAAAAATCGTTTTATACGCCTCTGTGTTTATGATTGCTTTGTATGAGAACCCTTTTGCGAAAGGATTTCTGAAAAGTTATTACATATGTATAATGTGTATATATATGTATGTTAAACTATATCTGCATGTGTAGTTTTGAACTATTTTCAAAACAATCTTTGTGAGGCACGTATGAGGCGATCTAAAGTGTTATTCATCACTGGGCCTTGACCCCCTTTGTTTCTCTGTTTACGTGATTCCTATTGAGCATGTTCACAGATTTTTGGCGTCGGCAACTGTAAGCATCCAGACTCCAGTGAGGCATCTTTTGGTTAGTGATGCCCTCTTGTTCGGGCTCGTCTTTTGTTTTGTAGAGCTCCGCATCTGGATGTAGTTGGTAACGATGTAGTTGGGTTACCGGGTTGCCACTTTGGCTTTTGTTTTATGTTCTGTTGTTTTTCGCATTTATAACTTTTGATATATATTTATTTATATATATTTGATTTACTATGTTTTCGATGATTAAACATTTTAACAAATGTTTTATAATCTGAAATCGTTTGGGTAATATATTCTGATCTCTGAGGTTTATGGGAGATGGGTCGGCTCCCACAGACAGTTCACCTCGTACGTCGGTCAAGGGCTCGCAATGGGTCGTGACAGTTATCAACTAGTGAGATTAAGTGTTTTGCATTGTTTCTGCTTTCTCCATGATGAGGAAAATTTAAGTTGCTTTTATCTCTTTGTTTATTGGATTGATATAATTTTTCTATGCATTTTTTATAGGTTTTGCACGAGTAAACATTTCCTAAGTTATGCAGGAGTTGGTAGTGCAATCGAAGCTGCTGAAAATATTTTTAAGAGTGAGAAGCTTGAGCTAGTTTTAAAGAACTGTGATGAATGGGAGCAACTTGCATCCTCCATACTACAGGATGCGGAATGCGTTTTCAGTATTAGTAATATTTGAATTAGTTTTAGAGATCATACAAATGTATTAATTTTGTATACATTTGATATTTAATTCTTATATATTAAATATATATTTTATATTCTAAATATTTAAATTTAAATTTTTCTCATTTATTTTTTGCATTTTTATTTAATCAATTCATAATGCTAAATAATTACTAAATAAATAAATAATCTTAAAAATAAAAATAAATATTAATAAACCTTTGGGACGAATTTCGTCACACAGATTGATTGCTAAATAAATGAATAATATTAAATAAACTTTCCGACAAATTTCGTTGCAATGTAACGAAATCCGCGCAATGGTTTGCGACGAAT
Organism: Flueggea neowawraea; assembly: GCA_948243855.1. NCBI lineage: Eukaryota > Viridiplantae > Streptophyta > Magnoliopsida > Malpighiales > Phyllanthaceae > Flueggea > Flueggea neowawraea. The sequence goes on from CAODLS010762010.1 coordinate 6,331, forward strand.
TTAGTCACAACGCTGCTGGTTGACTTCCCCAACGTTGCGACGAAATATTTGTCGCAACAGTGGTATTGCGACAAAAAGCCATGGTTTGTCTCGTCCCAAAGGGGACTTTTTCTTGTAGTGAATGTACTTTGAGCTTTATCGAACAAACCCAACATTGTAAATTTGAATTCAACTTTTTGCTAACGGTGTATTCAAGCCTTTTATCTCTTTGTGCCTCAATTTTTGTTGTTAATGCCGGAAAACGATACTGATCAATTTAAACATTGGAACGTGACAAAAGAACTTTTTGTTGGTATTATATCGAACTTCCCCTTAGCTTTCATCGGGCTGCTCGTTTTATACATTGTTCTCACACTTACTTTCTAAAATGTGAAAAAAATAAATATGAACATTTAGTCTGTTCATCGCAGAATCACAAAGACGACGCATAACCCGCTGCGAATTGGTAAATAACCTTCCATGGAGAGCTAACCAGACACGATTTAGCAGGGGGGCACGCCATTTCCAAATGACATCCAATTCATTTGTACGGCCATGATTACTGAAATCATTGCCATTAGTCTGCAGAGACTGGACAGCAGAGGCAATAGAAAATTGACCTGAAGCCGTCCCTTTCTAAACAATGGTGTCAAGAGGGCCACCCGGAACTGGAACTTGGATAGAAATAATAATATCCACAACCTCTTGAGGTAGCAAATGCGACAAGCTATCTCTAGCCCAAACGCCCATCTCAATACATTGAGCCACATAAGTAATGAGTTGCTGAGGAGACGGGATTGGTGAGAAGAGACACAAGGGGGCCAGTAGTTTCAATCCAATTATCAATCCAGAACTGAATGCCTCTACCATTACCAATAGACATAACACAATTGCTCTTCATTTTGTCTATATTTTTCAAAATCCCATTCCATAACGGAGACAAATGGTAATGGCGGGACAAGTTGAAATCCAGCCCACCACCTTGAATATATTTGGAAAAAAAGAATACGAGCCCACAAAGCCGTCGGGTTAGAGATAAACCTCCATCCCAACTTCATCATAAAAGCTTGATTAACCAACCTCAAAGGCTTCATTCCCAACCCACCCTGCGATTTCGACTGACACACCTTAGTCCAGCTGACATGATGTATTTTCCTTTCATTTATATTGTAGCCCCAAAGAAAATGTCTCACTATTTTTTCAATATTATCACAGAGCTCGGTAGGGAGAACCATCGTCTGCATAGCATAAAAAAGGAATAGAATAGAGAATCGCTTTGATTAAAGTAACCCTACCAGCGAAGCTTAATCGATTAGCGCTCCAACCATTCAAGCGTTGTTGAACCCGATCCAGTAAATAGGAGTAGGTGGTTTTATTGATCTTGCCTTGTATGATAGGCACACCTAGATATTTGCCCAAAGATGGAACTTGCTCAAACTGGCATCGATTCGGGCCGTAGTAATAAAATCCATAATCAAATGGACAAGGTTAGGAGGAAGACCCGCAAGAACCAAAGTATCATGAATAAAGGACCATCGTAATCGATCATGGCTTTTTCCAAATCAACTTTAATGGCCAACCAACCCCTAATACCCACATTGGTGCGCATAGAATGAATAGCTTCCTGAACAATGACAATGTTGTCGATAATCTGTCGGCCCGGTACAAAACTAGACTGTTCCTCCCCAATCAAATGAGGGAGAAAATCTTTAATTCACTGAACCAGAACCTTAGAAAGGATTTTATAAGAAACATTGCACAACCCAATAGTCCTGGAGTGGGATATACGTTCAGGAGCATTGCCTTTAGGAATAAGAGATATAAGGGTCTGATTAGCCACTGCAATAAGTCTGTCCGGAGAACACAGCTTAGCAAACTCAAGGAAAGAAGACTTGATGGTAGACCAATTAGCTCTAAGAAAAACTTGTGGCACCCTATCTGGGGCTGGGCCTTTGTAGGGATGCATTTAATTTAAAGCCCGAAAAAGATCTTCCTCGGACGGTTGCCTAGAAAGACAGTCCCAGTGTTCAACAGAAATGGCAATAAAATTGGTGACAGTATGTAAGGGAATATAACTCCCTTCCTCAGTATAAAGAGACTGAAAATAATTCACAGCAATGTATTTCAGAGTAGCTTGGTCAACCACAGTGGAATTATTCTGGTCAAGTAAAGATAAAATTTTGCTCCCCCCCCCCATTGATAACTATTGATGCGTGAAAATAACTGTTGTTACCATCACCTAACGCAATCCAATTATCTCTCGACTTCTGTTTCCAAAAACTTTCCTCTTGGAGAAGAATAGTTTCAAGCTCATGTCGCAGTTGTTTATCAAGGTTGGTAAGGAAGGGATTGTGATCCACTTCCAACACCCTTTGAATCCCCACAAGCCTTTTGAGAATCCGTTTCTTTTTGAGAAAAATATTACCAAACGCCGATTTGTTCCACCTCTTAAGGTCATTCGTAATTCCCTCCAAAGAAGAGCAACAATTCATTTCAGAATTCCAATCGGAGGAGAAAAAGGTATTGAAACGACTATCAGCAAGCCAAGCAATTTGACATCTAAAGAAAGACCGTACTCCTCTGGTAGCCCGTTCAGTACCAAAATGGAGCAAGATCGGCCTATGATCAGATTTAATAAAAGGTAAGTGTTGGACAAAAGAACTGCAATAAGCCAACTTCCAGGCCGGATTACTCAAGACCCAATCAAGCTTTTCATACACGCCTTGACGCTCCCACATATAGAGAGAACCAGAGCATTCAATCTCAATCAAATGACAATCGTGAACACAATCTAAGAAATCACGACACTGGGCCGAAGTAGCGAGACAACCTCCTCTCTTGTTATCCAGATGGAGAAAGGAATTGAAATACCCCAGTAATATCCATTTATCTTGCATGTGGCCACTAATATCCCACAAAATATCCCATAGATCTCTGCGAGAAGTCGGGTTAAGACTCCCATCGATGGCACTGAGAAAGCCTGATAATCCCTTCATCTGCACAGAACAATGAATTAATTGCCCAAATATCTTTGTATAATAGGAAGGTTCCTAGTAATATCTTTGTATAGTGGCATTTCTGATGGACTCAGAAATTAATTTCCCAAATATCTTTGTATCATAGGAAGGTTCCTAGTTTATACCACATAGTTTATACCACAAATAAGGCCTATTTTAGTCTCTTAGGTTGGATTTGAACAAGCCTAATTCTATTAGTGTCTAAGAAGGATCACACTATTTTGAATTGTCTCACGTGCCTGTAAGCGCGTCATCACTAAGATTCCGACATTAACTAAATCTACATCACATAACTATTGTTCTCAGATGAGGAATGTTTGGTGTTTTTGCTCAAGACATTTTAATTCGGCTGAATTTACGAAACTGCCTTTATTTTAATGCAATTTTTAGAAACAACTTGGTAAACTGACAAAGACTATTGACTTAAATTAAGACAGAAATTTATTTCAACTCAAAACACCGATATTTTTCCTTCTTAGTTTGTTCAGATAGATGACGCTGTGTCACTTCAGCCAACCAACTACCTTAGTCATTGTTGTTTTATGTAAGGCAGCTGTACAAGGAAACGTGATGCACTTTTCAAAGTTGATTCATACTTCAGATTGTATGATTGTCTTTAGCCACGTTTGCAACTCGTGACGGTATTCGATCGCAACTTACTCGAGTGCGAGATGGAAGATTTTTAACAAGTTTTTAAAGCCTGTTTAGTAGTGGAAATTGTTTTTATTAATAAGTATATTTTTTAAATATTTTTAAATTTAAAAAATATAAATAAAACAGAAAGCAGAAAATGAAAACATAAATTTTTTTTTCAACTAAACACAGCCTTATCTTTTTATTTCGGTTTTTCAATTTTCTGAGAAATTATAGAAAACTTCCATAACTAAACAGGTCTGATTCATTTGGTTTTGATTTGTTAAAGATCATCAAGTAATTAACACCAAACTATGCATAGCTGAATCCTGAAATCATCGACGTGCTTTATAGAATTTCGCCTTACTTCTATTAAGCATAGGCAAGTGGAGAAATTTTTGTCTTCTGTTCACAAAAGATTTGACGTTAATGCCCCGAGAACTTATAGGCCATCGGTATAAGTTCTTTTTTAATTTTTCTTCAACAGAATAATAAGGTCCTCTGTAAAAGAAAGATTAACTAATCATAAGATTAGATACTATATACTTATATAAAAAAAATTAGATACTATATTGCGCATTTCGTAACAAATAAAATGCTGAAATTAGAAATTTGTAAAATTCGTAGTAGTGGTGTTATATTTATATCAAATATCTGAAATTAATTATGTAATTAAAAAAATTTGGGTTATTAATTGTACTATTTCATATTACATCCTGAAGAGTAGTAAAAAAATTGGGTTGTGTGAAATAAGAGAAATTGTCAGAGTAATAAAGGGTATGCGAGTAAATTTAGTTTAAAATTTAGACATTTTATTTTCTTAAATATTTTAAATAATTTCTTAGATAGAGTGTCAAAACCTTAAACGACAATTATTTTAAAACTGAGTGAGTAATTTTGATGAAAATCCAAATAAAATGTCCGCTTTTGCTAAATATAGCGTAGAACACTAGTATTTTTTTTAACAGAACTGGAGCTAGAGTTTATTGTTGTATAACCTTAGTACAAAGGTCAGGTAAAGGGCTAAACAAGCCAACAAATATGCATCAACATGAGCAGATTGAACAAGGCAACATAAAACAGTAATACAACAACAATTTAACACAGATCTATAAATAAAAGGGTTAGAGCTTGAACCGGATGTGGACCGGACCTCGAACGCGATTGTGTGGAACCTTCGTCTATTCGATCTGGACCGTTCATCATCGGAACTATCGTCTCTCGCCGGTAGCCACCCACCTCCACCAACCACGCCGGAGAAACCGCTCACTACCACAAAATAACCGTCCTCTACCTGAAATGGTTCACCACCGGCGTCAACCACCAGCAGCGAGCCACCACCTGCAGCAACAGCAAGGCCGTTCTTCTCCACCCTAGCCGACCACAACCAGGAATAACCACGCCCCCACCGCCGGCCTCCAAATCCAGGAAGGAAAGACGTGCAACTCCCAGATCCGGAGTCACCACCTGTGGGAACACCATCCTCCACCAGCAACCGTCCTCCACCGGCAGCAGCAACGCAAAAGACAACTACCACCCATGAAAACGGAACGTACGTCAAGGTTGGATTTCAAAAACAAACAACCCATCGGAGAGATCCCACAACCACGCCTCCTCCACACGCCTCCAGATCTGAACCTTCCATCTTCGTCCCTGCCATCCATCCTTGTCGGCAAAACGGAGAGAGATAGCCACCGGGGCTCCAACAGGCAGACCAAAACGGAAAGCATAAGGAGAAGCTTATTGAAAGCAACAAAGATCCTACCTAGACTAGCCTCACCCATCTCACCCACCGTCGGCCAAGGAGACCGACCGTGGGGATTGGAGAGGAGGCCACGTAGAACAAACCAAAGAAAGAGCATTGAACAAGCTCTAGGATGTGTGGGGAAGTTTGAGAGAGAGAGGAAAAAAGTTGCAGATCAAGAAAGAAACAAAGAAAACTCCACACAAGGGAGAAAGGCTCCACAGAGGGAGAAAAAAAGCCAAAAATGAGTTTGAGATCGCAGCGTAGAACACTAGGAGGTGGGTGATATTGTTTCCCCTAGAATTCCATGGCTTTAACTTTTTCTAAGATTCCACATCAAATCTATTGGTTGGGCTATAATTATTTATTTATTTATAATATAAAATGTCAATTCATGCACAATAAATACAAGCTCAACCTTCTTTTTCACTTTCAGTGTGAAAGAAGAAGAAGTTGGAGAATTTATCGGTTGGGATATATTTATTACTCGTTTTAGAAAAATAAATAATAACATAAAAATGTCAATTCATGCACTATAAATACGAACTCAACTTCTTCTTTTTTTCTTGCACGGAAACAGGCAGAGCCGGTTAGGGATGAACAGAAACAGGAAGCTCGAAAACAAAAGAGAAGACGAAGTAGTGATGAGAGGCAAGGAAGAGCCGATTAGTTTGTTGAAGCCGAAGCAGGGGAGTGTGTTTCCGAAGAGAAGAAGGTTGGTCAAGTCTATGATGCTTGACTGTCTTATTCAATTTGTGGTTTCTGTTTTCTCTTCGAAGCACTGCTCCGAAGAGACTAATGGTTGCCGGAAGAGAGTCACTTCACCGGAGACATCATCAAGAACAATCAAGAAAAAGGCCACCTTTCCATACCCATCTCCATAATATTGCCAATTTACACGAATCTAATTCTTGATTTTTCTGTTGTTGTCTCTTTCTGGTACTTAATTATGTTCTAGTTTATGGGTTCCTTCTTCTCTGTTTTTTTTTTGTAGTTTTTTTTTATGTTAATGACATGTGTTTTGCTTGTGCTTAATATGAATTTATCTGTATTCTGTTCTATACAGTTTCATGGTTCTCTCTCTCTCTCTTTTCATTCATTTATACAAAACGATCTCAACTTCTCAATTGCATTTGCATTTGCACAGAAATATTGCCCTTTTTGTCTTTCCTTTTAAGATGTACTCGAAATTCACATCACTCAGTATGATTTGTGCGTTTCGTGAATAGAACATAGGACCCAGGAAAAAGCAAATTGTTGATGCAAAAGTCAAATAACTAACTACCCTAACTTAGCGTCTACGAAGTCGTCCGGTAAAATGTCTGTTCAGTATTTTTATTATTATTTCATTAAAAATTTTAGTTTTTAACCCCTCAGTTTTTTCATCCGTAACTTAGAGGTTACTTTAATAGTCTCGCGGGACGCCTACTCAACTTTTCACTAAACACAATTTTATTTTAATCCCCAACTTTTATCTGCTATTCCATTTAATACTTTCTACCCCAAATTCATTCAAATAAAAATAATTAATTCAAATAAAAATAATTCGTTAAAATAAAAATATTACATTAAAATAAAAATAATTCAGAAAATTTAAAAATTAAATTAAAATAAAAAAATTACATTAAAATTAAAATATTACAAATAAAATATTAAATAT
>CAODLS010762083.1:0-15119 GCA_948243855.1 Flueggea neowawraea
GATTCTTTATAACTTCACTGCAACAAAATAACAATATTTTCAAATCAAACTACTCCATTAATAACAAAAAGTCAAAGAATTCGTAGAGTCGTTAATTATCTTACAAAGCAGACACAGTAGTTGTGGTCATCAGAATGTTGAAGTCAGGCCTCTGTTCAACGCACCGTTTAATCACAGGAATCGCAGCCATTCCTTCGCCTGAACGAACATAACCAAATTCACACAGTTTAGATTCTACAAATCAAAAAATACAAGGAAAATTTAAATGCGAAAAGAAGTACCGAACCTAAAGAGACAGCGTGGAACCAGAGGAGTGAGCCGGCTGGGCGGTGCAGAGAAGCGTGGCCCAACCTCTCCGGCCACCGGGTCGGGTGCTCCAGCCCCCGGAGTTTGCGAAAGTGCAGGTGAAGATGCAGCAACGGCGATAGAGCGTAGCTCAGCGTTCTGTACAACTTGTACACTATGATTCCTTTCGTTGGATTCGCCATGCCTGTCTTCTCCGAAGTTATTTCCGCCGCCGTGTTCAGTCATCGGTGGAAGCGCGAAGTGTCGTTAGTTGGACTCCATTGTGAGCCGTAAACGTAAGCCCGTGTTGTTGTGATCCGGGCCTGAATTCAGAGTGAAAGACGACGAGCCGTTTGGAGTAAGGCTATAACACAACAATCGTTTTTAAAATTAACAACCGTTTACAATTAATTACACGTTGATTAATGAAGCAAATTACATATTCACCCCTTCTATGGACTGAGATTTCAAACATTCTCTATTAGTGTTGTTGGAGTTATCTACAGTGTAATTATAAAATATAAATACAAATTTCATTGTATACCGTTTGAAATACAAGAATTTGAACTCATGAGCAAAAATTGGCAGTCTCTCACAAGAAATAGAAGAAGTATCTTGAAATAAAGGAGAATATATTTTTACCGCCTTTGTCCATAGGTGCACAAGTAGTGTACAATTGGTACACAAATAATGCATAAATGGTGTAAAACAAGTGTGCAAACAATGCACGAATGGTTTACAAATTGAATTTTAATTGATTTAGATCATTCAAGTTGATTTGATTCAAATTTAATATTATTTTAAAATAAAATAGTGTATAATCGTGCACAAATGGTGTACAAATATTTACGAATTTAATTAAAACTTATTTAGTTCATAGTTGCAGAACTAGTATGGTGCACAATTCAATTGGAGAAGAAAGTTTACTCTCTCACTCTAAATTTCACACGTAATTACTAAGGAAGAGAGAAAATTTGAGTGCAAAGCTCAACACATGACAAGCCTCATCGATAGTTACCTTTTCCTTTTAATGTCTCTATAGCCACCACCTAGACTCTGTGTAACTTTCCATCACTACATTAAACAAAATAACATATCTCTGTCTCACTCGGATGCAAGACAAGCCTTTTTGGTTCCTTGATTCCTTAGGTCAGTTCACTGTCAAGTCTGCATATAAGGCACTAACATCAGTTCATGTCGAAGATGATGATTCAGTACAAATGTGGAATCGTGTATGGAATCTAAACCTTCCCAGGAATGTCAAGAACCTGATATGGCGTGCAATCAGGGACGTCCTCCCAACAAAGGTTCGGCTCATTAAGTCTCTCAATATTAGTGCAACTTGTAATGTTTGTGACTGGGCTGTTGAAACAATCCAATATCATTTTTTTTGGCTTCTACGTTTGAATTTATTGAATCTATTCTCGATTTATAAGAAAAAAAAATAGAAATTGGAAATCAAATTATATTCAATCAGTACTTTTTTTTGAAAATAAAAATAATAGAAAAAATACAAAATTTTGTATATTAAAAGCATATTAAGAATTCTTACCCCAAACCTAAATTCATTATGGCCGAAAGCGTTTAGTAGAAAATAATCACTGAGGAAGTGTATTTAAATTAAAATACTAGGTTTTTTTATCGTCATACTAATGAAATAGCAAAAAAAAAATCCATATAATACAAGTATTTCTAATATAGTCTTGGGTTTCCTCTATAGTATTAGATTTTTCTTTTTTTGACATGCACCTGTATAGTTTGAGGTGTTTTGATCCATGTATAAAAGTGGGCCATGTATTGGAAACCAACACTCATGGTAACGGAAGTTAATTTTTCTGACGTGTCTTAGATTTATGTCTGACAAAATACCAAGTTAATAATAATAACAAAACGTGGCAGATTATTAGAGGGTGCAACAGGAGCTGCTGTTGCCAAAGAGTTGTAGGAAATTTTTGTCCGTTGAAACAACCCTCCGTTGTTTGCGTGATTGTTCATTTGCAAGGCTGGTTTGGATGATCTCAGGCTTGCTTATTAACAATTACTCTGGGATTACTTTTATTGAATGGTATAGAATTGTTCAAAGCAAGCTTTCTGTTAAGGAGCTTGAGTTTTCCTGCAGGTTATGTTGGTCTATTTGGAAGCACAAAAATGACGCAGTTTGGAATAATCGTTTCAAAAATCCGGAGAATATTGTCAGAATCTTCATGTTGAAAAAGACTGAATGGCAGGAAGCTCAGTGTGTTCCTACTATACATCATCGCCAGGAGACGCGTCCAACAATGGATGCTGCCAGTGGAATTGACTCACTCACTATGTTCATTGATGCTGCATGTTTCCCCCACTCCAAAACAACTAGTATGGGTGGAATATTCAAGAGTCAAGATGGATTGCCGAAGCCATTTGTTTAAGGGAAGTGCTCAGCTGGATCAAGGACTTGAGACTTGGCAACATCACCATTGCCTCTGACTTGCTTCTTTCGGTCGAGACTGTCAATGGACAAACGCATGATGATTCCTATTTTGCCACTGTAATTGCATATTGTAAATCGATCCTAGCACCACCTCTGTTAGTATTGTATTTTCTCCTAGATCACAGACACTACAAAAAAAAGTCCCAATTGCGACAAAACCATTTCGTCGCAAAACAGGGCTTTTCGTCGCATTGTTTTGTCGCAAAACATTTCGTCGCACATTTGGGAAGGTCAACTGACGACTTTGCGACGAAATTCGTCGCAAGATTTTGTGACAAAATTCGTCCCAAGATTTTGCGATGAATTTTGTTGCAAACTTTATATTGTTAATTATTTAATAATATTACATTTTGTGCAATTTATTTATTATTATTAATTATTTCTTTTTTTGCTATTTAATGTTATTTAATTTTTTAATAGAAATGAGTAAAAACTAAATAAAATATAACATTTCAATTAGTTCAACATATATTTAATATTTCAATATCAAAAATATATTACAAATATTTAATATTTAATAACTACAAAATATAATAACTACATGAACTATCTAATGGGTCTTTTCGTTAGGCCCGAAAATAGAAGCATGACTCGACACGAAACCTTTTTTGCCATAAAATCCTTCTTTTTCTAAATCCTATGAAGAATGTCATTGTATCGCCTACATGACCGGTTTCTTCATAATTTTTTTATTTCCAACTCGTCCTCCAAATCCATCCTAAAATGTGACTACAAATAAAAGAAAGTATGTCAATATATTTGATTAAAAAATTTCAAAACAAAAATAATTAAATTATAAGAATATATTTTAACTTGCCTTCTAATTGTTATACCAAATATTCAAAGATGATTCCGCTGCATCCTTCCAATGAACCGCATTTGCAGAAAAGCTCGCTTCAATGGTCCGAGTAATCCAAAATGTCACTTTCCTACTAGGCTCGAGCCTATCAAAAAACACCTAATAAATATGTATACATATTGAATTTATTATACACAAAGAATTTAGCTAAAAAGATTGTAAACAGAATTACGTTCACCGTCATCAGGTGGTTGCAGCCCATAGACCTCCTCGTGGACATTGTTGTGCTTAGGAGCCATGTATCTGGAAAAAAAAACACAATTCAAATACAATAATTTATCCATAGTGACATAAAAAATCACTTTACCCTAGTAAACCTAATAATATAACAAGAAAAAAAAAATCATTTCCATCTAGTAAAAAACCTAAGTGTCTAAATAATGAAATTCACTCATCAAAATATACACCAAAGCAAGCTTCCTAATCCCAATTAAATAAATCCTACATATACACATCACACACGCAAATAACAAAACTGAAAGACTTATGTTCCCTGAAAATTTGAGAAATCGATCCAGGGGACAATGATCCCCTTTGGTTCGAGTGTTGTCAGAGCGTGCCAAGGAATTTTGGTTTTCCTAAACCGTGAATTGAAAATGATTTGCACTCAAGAAATGATCTAACTTCTTAACAAACAAAATAGTGGGTCTCTTGCTTCTTTGATTAACAATAACAAGATCAAAACAATAAGGAATGTTTGAAATGAAAATAATAAACTTGAGGACAATTGAGAATAACAAATGAAGACAGTGACGATGACTAAAAATGCTAAAAAGAACTGAAGTTGGTATTGAAAAATTAAGCAAAACATAGTGATGGACTCATGTTTGTATAAGAGTTTGGTTTTTTGGTTGATTGTCCCTTCTTCTATGTTCATCTGTTGTTTATATAGTGTCTTCATCAGAGATTTCAATCTAATCAATCTTTTGACATCCCAACAATCATAGAATCAATTCCTTGATTGGTTGACAATTTCCTTGGTGGCACCTTTTAGACTTTCCTTTCATGCAGATTTGTTTCCTCCACTTTTATCCTTGGACACCAAGCTCTTCTACTGCAGATTTAACTTCCTTTCTTGGAGCATTTATCTTGTATTTCCTTTTGTTGCTAATCTTTGTCCCCAAAGCAATATTTTATGAAAATCATTTTCTTTTTTTGCATGATTTCATTCCTTTGCAATAATTGCAAAATTATGGCTGAAACAATTGCCCCCGCGTGTTTATGGTTTGAACAAAACTGTGAATACGAGTAAATTGCTTTCTTCACCTGTCCCTTGGAGATCCCCTGGAAAAAACGGATGTTCCCCTGGAAAAATTAAAGGTTCCTCTGCAAAAATTCCTTCTAGAGCACTCATGTTCTTCTGTAAAATTTGTTTCTCAATACTGTAGCTTCAAAATACCATGAAAAATTCAGGTGGCCTATAGTAAGCCTACCACTTGAATTTTTACTCCTTATTCCTCTAGGAAACAAAGAAAAATTACTTTGACAAGTAAAGCTCTTATGCAAAACCATGAAGACGGATAAAAATCATTTGCTTCAACTATCTCCTGGGTTGGCTTGGAAATTCCCCTGCAAAAAATTGATGGTCCCCTGCAAAAAATTGAAGGTGCCCTGCAAGAATCCTTTTATAGCACTTTGTTCTTCTTGAGAAACATGTGAGAGATGCTCTTGAATAAGAAATGGTACTTTCACATTGAGCTCTCTCCAATTTTGTTCTAACCATTATAGCTCTAGAAAACTATTTTATGGTGGCCCTTGAAACAAAAGCCTACCAATTTTAAAGATACTTCTGCTCAGTTTGTCACAAAACCACTCACTCTATACCCATGTTGAACGGGAACCAAACCAAGCTTCCAAGCCAAACACCACTCTCTCTTTAAGTCAACCTAATTTCTTTGAATTAAACCAACCAGTAATTTAAACCAAACCAACCAAACCAGTCAAACCCGACCTTAAAACAAAACCAACCCGTTCCTTCCTTCTTTTTATTTTGAAACAGAATGTTCACCTCCCATTGCTCTTTCGCTGTCGACGTTTAACAACAAGCCTAGCCTTCACCATCTTCTTCTCCATAACGTCGTTGTTGCTTCTTCGGAAAGAAGTGCTTCGCCGCGCCACACACGTCAGCTGGAGGAAGTCGCGCGCCGTCCTCCAACCTTCCTCTCCCAGGCCGCGTCGCCATATAGAGGAGATCGCCGAGAGGGGTGGGTTTCGTTGCTCGCCTGCCAGGGGAGGAGATCGTTGGCGCTGCCGCACTATGGGGAGGGCCTGATGCCTCTGTCACCAAGAGGAAACACATCGACAAGGAAGGAGCCGCGTGCCGCCATTCGTCCCCGAAAAGAAAAAAGGCGCTGCTCAGGACTTCCAAGGTTTGAATCCGCTGCCTCCTTTGTTGCGTCGTTACTTTTGAATTGTAACATCATGGGTCTGTAGCATTTCAGAGAAGAAAATTCTGCCACTCTGGTTCTAATTTGATTAACTGATAAATGTTGTAATAAGGCCAGAAGCATGCATTCGGCCTCGATTACGAGTCTAAACAGGACTGTCATTGAATTGCTTCATTGTTGACTGCACAAGTTCGGGTTGCTTAGTTGAATTACTGTTTATTGAATGACCTGTTTGTCGAATTTGGCAACCAAATGGACAGGCCAAAAACTAAGGGAAATGGTGCCAAGTTTGCCAGAAACATGTTTTTCCTCTCTATTGTCAGAAATCAAGCTCACAGAAGAAATTTTGTGAAATTATTCACTACACAAAAATTATTGAGTTTAATTTCTGAATCAATTTCAATCTCCGATTTTGTTTTCCTGCTGATAATCTTAGTGGCCACAAGACCTACTAAGAGAAATTCATGGTTCTCACTTGGTTTTTGTTATTTTGCAGATGAAAAATCACGAAGAAACAAAAAATTGCAATCCCTTTGACCGATTTCACAGTTTCTCACAAAAGATTTGGAAGCCCTTTCAGATTTTAACGGCTCATGATCTCAGATTTGAAGGATTCCAAAGAGGAAGAGCAAGATTTGTACGGAGGCATAGGATTTTTCTGTTTAGTGTAGGAGAATCTTGATTTTTAGTTTCAGCTTCTTTAGAACTTGTCTTCTGTACACAAACTGGTGTTGGCTAAAAATTGTAACTGTGTACTTCTTGAAATCAATGAGAAATGGCCTGAGGCCAATTTTCAATTGCTTCTCTCTTATTTTCTTTTTTCTTTGGTGTGGTTTGTGACATGGATAAGGAGATTAATTTTACAGGTTGATGAGCATAATTGAATTTTACCTTCTCTTTTTCTTGCAGCCAACAGGCCTGCAATCATTGCAAATTCCAACAGGTGGCAAAACTTCTTGCTGACTCCAAATCTTCATCACCAATTTGCACAGTGGCCATGAAACCTACTGCACTTATTTTTTTAATTTCTATATGTATTTTTATTTTGTTTCGTTTATCTTCTCTTATTCTCTCAGGATTTATTCAACTTTTTTTCCTGAGCTGCTACCATTTTCCAAGATAAGGGGTAGCACCTTTCACTTCTCACAATAGATTAGCCTGGATCTATCACTAGTAGTGCCCCCAATAACCTCAAATTTGGCGAGCTTTCACGAAGAGAAACATTGTTCTCTTTCATAAGGTCATCACCAGTGAAAGGAAAGGTGTAATTTGTTCTCCCTAGGAGACTCATCTTTTTTAACATTCCTACAAACATAAAACATAAAACTCAAACAAGATAAATCTTAACAAATGAAATGTGAGAATGTCTTACCTTGTCGGAGGTTCTTCAAAGAAAGTCATCTCCATTTTTTGTGAAGATCCAAAATTAGGCTCCTTTAGAGGACGCTCCCCTAGAAAGTGTTCTACTGATAAAGTTTGTTCCCTTAGGGATGTGTCCCCTTGGGATAGCTTCTGTGGTATGGATCCTCTGGAGGTTGTTCCCCTGGAGACAAATCCTTTAAGGGTTGCCCCCTGAGGGTTTTAATAGTGTCCTATGTGAGGGAATGCTTTTTTGGAGGTTGTTCTCCTGGGGACAACCTTTCTTGTTGTTGTTTTTCTAGAAGCGACTCCTTTAGTTGTGGCTCTTCTGTTGAGGGATGTTCCTCTGGGTCTTCTACTGAAGGTTCTTCTTTTTGGATTTTTGTAATATTTTTCCTTGTGCCAGTCTCTTGGACCGACACTTTCGAGAATTGCCCCTTGATTATTTTGGATGAATCCTTAGCAGGGACCACTAGTGCACTCTCTCCCTCGGGTTGTACTAGTTGCTCTTGTTTTTTGGCACGTTCAAGGTAATCTGATGTGCATTGGCAGCCCGTTGGTTAATAGTTTCCAACTTCTGGTTGTGGTTTTTCAACGTCTGGTTGTTGGTTTTCAATACCTGGTTAATGGTTTCCAATTGCTGGTTAGTAGTTTCCAACTGCTGGGAAATAACATGCAAAACCTGTAGCATTTGCTGAAACACTGGGTTCGTCAGTGTTGCGGCTCGTGGAGCCTGCCTTTTCTGGACCGAGAGTATTTTTGGTTCCTGTGATTGAAATTTTTCTGCGACCAGTGATGTTGCATTGGTCTCTTCATGCCCGTTTCCTGTACCAGAAGCTGCAGTTTCTTTCTTACTCCTAGTCTTCATCATTGTTCAACTCATCCCATCGAGCGTGCCATTAAATTGTTCCCTGGAAATTTGAGAAATCGATCCAGGGGACAGTGATGTCTTTTGGTTCGAGTGTTGTCAGAGCGTGCCAAGGAATTTTAGTTTTCCTAAATCGTGAATTGAAAATGATTTGCACTCAAGAAATGATCTAACTTCTTAATAAATGAAATAGTGGGTCTCTTGCTTCTTTGATTGACAATAACAAGATCAAAACAATGATGAATGTTTGAAATGAAAATAATAAACTTGATGACAATTGAGAATAACAAATGAAGACAATGACGATGACTTAAAATGCTAACAAGAACTGAAGTTGGTATTGAAAAATTAAGCAAAATAGAGTGATGGACTCATGTTTGTATAAGAGTTTGGTTTGTGTATTTGGTTGATTGTCCCTTCTTCTATGTTCATCTGTTGTTTATATAGTGTCTTCATCAGGGATTTGTTGCTAATCAATCTTTTGACATCCCAACAATCATGGAATCAATTCCTTGATTGGTTGACAATTTCCTTGGTGGCACCTTTTAGACTTTCCTTTCCTGTAGATTTGTTTTCTCCAGTTTTATCATTGGAGACCAAGCTCTTCTACTGCAGATTTAACTTCCTTTCTTGGAGCATTTATCTTGTATTTCCTTTTGTTGCTAATCTTTGTCCTCAAGGCAATATTTTCTAGAAATCATTTTCTTTTTTGCATGATTTCAGTCCTTTGCAATAATTGCAAAATTATGGCAAAAACAACTTCAATTTTCTAATCTCTATTTATTAATCTCCAATTATCAAACTTCACAGTCAAAAAAAATCTTCGCAGTCATCCTCAAAAAGCATAGCATCATCAATTCAATTCGAAATGCCAAAACTCTCCTCATGTAAATAAAAACAAAAGTGTTGACAATAAGCAAATTATCAAACATACAATCTCTATTTATTAATCTCCAAAAAAAGTTATCATAATGTCAACTGCACAATTAGGATTTCAATAATAAAACACCAAAATCCAAACATGACAGTTTGAGCCAAAGCAGCATTGACCGAAGTCATCCCTGGCAACACAAAGCTCAGTCTAAAAAACAAAATCAACCATCCATTCAATTTCCGACCATCCAAACAGCAGCAAGAAAAAAAAATCTTCAAATCGACATAAACAAACAAATAGCCACCCCTCATACTAAAAAATAGCTATCACATAAGAAAATTGAAGTCTAATTATCCCTAAAAAAAGAATACAAAAAAAAGAGAAGATAAAGATTAACCGAGTGTCGACGGAGAGAGAGCGGGCCGAAAGCGTCGACCGGACAGAGAGGATGAGCGATAGAGTGGAGAGAGAGGATGAGCGAGAGTGTCGACGGAGAGAGAGCGGGCCGAGAGCGTCGACCAGACAAAGAGGATGAGCAAGAGAGTGGAGAGAGAGTATGAGCGAAAGAATGGAGAGAGAGAGTGAAGGAGCGGCGTGATAGAGTAAAAGAGAGTGTGAGTATTTAGGTCTTGTTTGTTTCATGGTTTTGTATGGTTTCATAAAATATGGTACGGTTAAATTCTTGTTTGTTTTGATTTCCACAGATTTATGGTATGGTATAGTTCTTCATGGTTTAAAAACCATGAATTTTAACAGATTTTGTAAACCACCAAAATGATGGTTTTTCACGGTTCTCGGTGGTTTATAAATTTAACATTTTTAAAATACCCTTAAGAAATACCATAAAACATCATACTATAACACTAAATGAGAGTATTTTAGTCATTTTATCAATTATACAACTATATCATACCACAAAACAAAAATAACTATTTAATCATACTATACCATACTATCTTTCTAAACAAAATAAACAGTAATTACAGTATTATATCATATAGTATCATACTATACCATACATTAATAAACCATGTAGTCAGCCATCTAACCAAGGCATTAGGGTTTGAGCAACTCTGTTGGACTTTTTTTTAAAGCCCAAAACGTTGCAACAAATTTCGTTGTAAATTTTTCACAAACCGCCAAAAATTTTCGCGAAAATTTAAAGTTGCCGCAAAAATTTAGGTAATTGCGACAAAATTCGTCGCAAAAATTCAGGGGTTTGCGACGACATTCGTCGCAATTTCCGAAAATCAACCCAAATTTTGAAATACCCGAACAAAAATCTTTAAGCACATTCTATTTCACTTTTAAAACCTAAAATCCACCCAAAATTTGAAATACCCGAACAAAAATCTCCAAGCACATTCTATTTCACTTATAAAAAAATCACCTATATTTCACTTAAAAAAATCAGCTATATTTCACTTATAAAAAATCAATTACACTTCACTAAAAAAAATCAACTATATTTCACTTATAAAAAAATCACCTATATTTCACTTATAAAAAAAACCAACTATATTTCACTAATAAAAATACCAACTATATTAATTTATATTTATGGTAATGAACATAAGTACAATAACAAAATAAAAGAGTTAACATATTGCGTAATTTGTTATATTAATGAAAATTAAGAGTTCAATTTTTTTTAATGAAACAAAAAGCCATTGCGACGAAGTTCGTCTCTAATTTTCGACTAAATTCGTTGCAAACAGAATTGCGATAAAATTCGTCTCTAAATTTGTGATGAAATTCGTCGCAATTCTGTATCGAGAAATCAAATTTTCCTTTAACAAAACAATTCATATGTGTTTTCCCGTCAAATTGAAAACAATTAATTATTTTTCAAAACTTGGGGGAAATTTAAGAAATATAACCTTATAAACAATTAAATTGTTAAATAAAATATTTGAATAATACATTCAAGTAGACATATTACAACATAGTATATATATATATATACACTACATTTGCTCAATGTATTTAAGCGCATTCTAAATAAAACAAATCTCCAATTCGTGATTAATTTATATTTATGGTAATGAACATAAGTACAATAACAAAATAAAAGAGTTAACATATTGCGTAATTTGTTATATTAATGAAAATTAAGAGTTTGATTTTTTTTAATGAAACAAAAAGCCATTGCGACGAAATTCGTCTCTAATTTGCTACGAAATTCGTTGCAAAATAGGATTACGACGAAATTTGCTGCTAAATTTGCGACAAAATTCGTCGCAATTCTGTTTTGTGACGAAATTCGTCACAAATCAATAAATCGAATTTTCGTTCAACAAAACAATTCATATGTGTTTGTCCCGTCAAATTGAAAACAATTAATTATTTTTCAAAACTTGGGCAAAAATTTAAGAAATATAACATCACAAACAATTAAATTGTTAAATAAAATCTTTGAATAATACATTCAAGTAAACATATTACAACGTAGTATATATATATGTGTGTGTATACACTACATTCGCTCAATGTATTCAAGCGCATTTTAAATAAAACAAATCTCCAATTTGTGATTAATTTATATTTATGGTAATGAACATAGGTACAATAACAAAATAAAAGAATTAACATATTGCGTAATTTGTCATATTAATGAAAATTAAAAGTTTGATGCTACTAATATTGGTGGGTGTTCTGTGGCGAGGGCATAATTGTAGGGATTATGCATTGGATTTAAAACATGTTGGGATAACAATTAGAGAAAGGTTCGGGCTGAAACAAACAGTTTACTAGCAGTGCAAATGGTTAAGCGAGAGATACCTAAGCCAAAACAATATAGTTCGCTAACTCTAACCATCCGGAACTTGATTGATCAGAATTGGCATGTGTCGCTAAACCATATGTTCTGAAAATGTAATTCGGTGGCGGGTTGGTTGTCCAACTACGCTTATTATCCTAATGGTACTCACATGCTGGACGAAGTGCCTACGGCTGTTAGACAGTTGCTAGAGAATGACACAAGTGGTGTCTGCTATATGAGCTTTGCTCAATTGTAATTTGTGTTTCTTTGTTGCCTTCTCTTGTTCTTTTTTTGTTTAAGTGTTTGACTTTCTTTTTTGTTGTTTTTTTTTATGGTATTTCAAGGTTTTGCCCATATTTAGAACCACGGTATTTCTCGCCATAAGCGAAGATTGATTAATAAATTTATGAGGTGTGACATTTTTTATAAAATATATATATATGTATATCCATCAAGGCGATGTATTCTAAGTCTACCAGCTTACAATTTCTTGCAATTGGGACCATATATGAATAACGACGGTATGTAAGGATTTGGCAATATTCATTAACAGGAGTTGAAGAATATCATTATTATTTATGGGTATGAACTATCATGCAAAAAAGAACAACAAACCGAATTAATTAGACTTTTTAATTGTTTGTAAATTATATTGCCTATAGATTGATATGTAGAATGACAATTATATCCCAAATTATACTTCAAAATACATCAATGATATATATGTATTAACAATCGAAACAAATTCAAGGACATTATTGGCAGGGACCATGAAATAATTATATTTACTCATATTGCATCAACTTGATCAACTATATATATGATAACGTAAGCCAGAGATAGAGCAAACGGGACCAATTCTTTCACGTCATGCGTAGATGAAAAATCCTTAAAATAAGTCGATATAGATTATATTTGGACTGCAATAATTTTCTTTTTGGTTACAAAATGAATCGATATTTTCCTAAACTAGTTGGTATCAAGAGCATCTAACTAACCAAGTTGACAAGCAGGCCCATATAAGCAGCACTACTTTTACTTATCAAATTTTAAAATTTTTCCATATTTAGAACTCAAATTTAATAATTTTTATGAAGAACGAAGGAGCTCCTAACTACCACTAAGGCTGAGCATAGGGCCGGGTTGGACTAGGCCCGATCGATCACGCTGAGTGTTTGGCCCAAGTCCGCCCATTAAAAAAAGGCGGGCCGGACCAATTTTTGCAAAATCCATGCTGGACCCATAATTTACTTCAGACTGATTTTTCCAACCCAACCCGGCCCGACCCTGCAGAATAAAAATTCAAACCCATACCTTAATATTAGCATGACCGAGTTCGAATCAGCCCACAAGCCCAGGCTAGCCCTAACTACCACTGAATAACAACCAGTTGGTGTTAAAATAAGTCAAACTTAGGAATTCAAAATTATCAGTAGACATAGTTGATCAACTCTAATGTTTCATTTTTTTGGTTCCCTCTTACGTTAATATATCATAACATTAAATATAATTACAATGTTCACTGAAACTGTGAATAAAATACGAAATATTTTGCTTCATGCATGCTTAATTACAGTAACAAAGAATGGTCGTCACCTTGTGCATGAAAATTATATACTGGTCCTTCATTACAGTAACAGCAAGATCATTTGAGTTTTCTCAATTAAAATGAGAAGTATGTATCACGAGGAGGCCCATGCATGGCATGCTAAATATATATTATTTTTTCCATCTTCTATTTTTTTTTTTCGTCGAGACCAGGACTACTCTCTTGAAGACAGAGAAAAAAACATAGAAAAAGACATCCCAATATATTTTGATTACGCACTACGATGTTACCCAAAACATGCTTATCACATGCATGCTACAAATAACTTAAGTTATCAAGATTTTCAGATAATTGTGCTAATCATAACATGTTATACTGCTCTCACCAAATCTGCTTTCCATTGAATATTAATAATTAATCTCAAAATATGAATAATTCGAACGAAATTTTGGACTCTATTACCAACCTCGAGATGTGTGCAAAAGAAAAAAAAGATTATTTTGTCCGTATGGGAATGATAGAGGCGATATTAGCAGAATAAAAGATCTGTGTGAAGATTTTGCAGGAATTTTTAGCTGGAAATTTGTACGTATATGATATGGGTCATTGTTCCACGAGTTCATGCCAGTTTTTTTCCCTCTTTTAATTTCACCTCTTTTCTGAGAATCGCTACCAGGATTACTTATACGTCAAATTGATATTTAACAAAAGGAAAAAAAAGTACCTATCGAAATAATAATTAGTCAATTACGATTCATGTGTAAATAATTATAAACGTTATATAGTCGTTTGTAATCACAGTGTAAAAATGTTGTGACAAAAATTAAAAAAATAACAGGAAAAAACGATATAATTGGAACTTAACGTCACGTAGATTCCCTTGCAAATGAGGACAAGATCTCGTAATGTGCAATTTTTGTTTTCTTGAACAAAATGTATGCTAATTATGCAGCACAAGCAACTATAAAAATGGACCAACACAACACCACCTATCAAAACTATTCATAGCAAGAGAAGGAATTACAATTTTTTTATTTTAAAAAATAAATATGGACTACGAGATTTTGGGTTTAGTTCTCTTAACTTTGCTATGGGTATCATGGGCAATGAGATGGGAACGTCGCCACCGCCGCTTGGAGGAGCAACGGCAGCTTCCACCGGGGCCGAGGCCGTGGCCGGTGGTCGGCAACATGTTCCAACTGGGTTTTGGAGCATCACACGAGTCATTCGCAAAACTGGCTTGGACACACGGCCCAATAATGACCATATGGCTAGGCTCAATGTGCACCGTGGTAATTTCGTCGAGCGAAATGGCTCGAGACATGTTCAAGAACCACGACGTGGCTTTAGCGGGCCGAAAGATATACGAAGCCATGAAAGGAGAAAAGAGCCGGGAAGGGTCTCTGATCACAGCCCAATACGGAGCCCATTGGCGACTCTTACGACGCATTTCGGCCACCGAGTTTTTCGTGACCAGTCGGCTTGATTCGACCAGATGGGTTCGTAGTAAATGTATTGACGGTTTGGTTCGGTTCATTGGAGAGGCTGGTTCGAATGGCACCAAGGCTATTGATCTTGGGAGGTTCTTTTTCTTGATGGCTTTCAATCTTATTGGGAACTTAATGTTCTCAAAGGACTTGTTGGACCCAAAATCAGAAAGGGGGGCCAAGTTCTTTCACCATACAGGGAAGGTCATGGAATGGGCCG
>CAODLS010762370.1:0-19215 GCA_948243855.1 Flueggea neowawraea
TATATTGTCGAATTCTTATCATTTTGGTTATAATTGAGTTGTTTCATAGGTTCTGGTATTTTATTGGTTCATATTTTCTTTTTCAGGTCATGTGGTGATGTTTTGATAGAATTGAATGAAAGCAAGCCAAAACAGAGATTAAATGACAACTTTCGAGCCTTTCAACATAAAACACGGTCTCAGACCATATTACACGGCCGAAAAATATCCATTTTTGCTTGTCTCTTATTCGTCAATGTTAAGTGCACCTCCAAAAAGCAGGACATGGTTTGAGAGCCAATGGCACGGCCGTGTCTTAGGAGCTTTGTCCATGTCTTATCAGTCTCGTAACCAAACGCGTCAAAAGGGTTGAAACGACAGAGTTTAAATGCAAGACACGGTTTGAGGGACAAAGACATGGCCGTGTAATGATGATTTTCCATGTGTCTTTCCAACTTCATGAATTCCACCCTATTGCGACCAATTTAAGGGGCTTTGGGGGTTAAACCAAAAGGAGGCCGCCATTCACGCACCAAAACAAAGTTCTAAAGAGGGAGAGAGCTGGGTTTCAAGGGAAGAACACCTTACATATGGATTTACACCAAGAGGGAGTGGATTTTGGTTGGATTGAATGATTCTCAGTGGGTTCTTTCTTCCTATCTCATTTTCATTTCATGTTTTGTTATTTTATCTACTATAAGTATGAACTAATTCTTCATGCATCTAGATGTGATGAACCCTAGGTTGAATTTATGAATGGGTCTTGTTGCTTTGCTCATTTGTTTGTGTTTTGTGACTCACCTATGATACATTATATTGTTGAATCAATTCCGTCGGCACTTTGTTTGACATTGATTGCATGTTGGTAATCAAGAGATTTATTGCATGTTTAGAATTACTTATAGGTGAGGAATTTCATGCAAACCTAGAGATAGGTCGATGTAAATCTTTTGGATTAAGGTCAAACTTAATATGAGAATTCACACATCAGTGTTAATGCAACGTGGGGGTTTTAATTAGGAAGAGATTCATGTTAATCAACTTGACGTTAGAGCGTAACTAACTCGAGAGAGATGTTAACATACTTTAGGAATTCCTACGGTCCAATTTACAAATGAGTGAGCAAGTGACAAGGTCGGGTTTTGATTGGGAAGTCCTAGGGGGATTCAACATTTGGATGCTAGAGTTTTACATTGATTGCCGATTCTTAAACTCTCTTTGTCCTGTTGTGTTTTGAGTTTGGTTGTAGGTACTCATTTATCATTTATTGAAACCCATTTTAATTTCTAGGCTAGATAACAAGGAAACAATAATTACTAATACTCTTAGTCTCTGTAGGATACGACACTCGGTACTCAGGTCCATGTATTATAATTGATAGGTGCACTTACTTGTTGACTACCAAGTTTTTGGTGTCGTTGCCAGGCACTAAGATATTAGGAAAGCTTTATCTTTGATAATCTAGTCATTTTGTTTATATTTAATTTTATATTTAGTTGTGGTTTTATTTAGTTGTGTTTGTTTATATTTTTTTTCTAACATCAAGCTAGTGATGTTAAACAAGCGCCTATTGGGAGGCAACCCAAGCTTTTAATTAACTATTTTGTTTATTTTGTTCAGGTTTTTGATGTTTCTTTTATTTTGCTAGGTTCCTCCTGGTTTTTTATGAAATCCACGCCAATAGGTTTTCGATGTCTTCAATGCTTTAAGCATTACAAGTAGATTCAAGTCAGATCCAGGTAAGAGTCACTGGATATCAGCCAACAATATTCTTAAGTACTTGAGAAGAACTAAGGATGTGTTTCTTTGTATATGATGGATAGGAATGTGAGTTAGTTGTAAATAGTTACACTGATTTTGGCTTGTAGTTTGATTTAGCTGACTTTAGATTGCATTCGGGTTTTGTGTTTTGTTTGACTGAAGATGTTATGAGCTTGAGGAGTCCGAAGTAAGACATTGTAGCTGATTCTACTACAGAGGCTGAGTACATAGCTACTTCAGATGCAACCAAAGAGGCAGTTTGGATCAAGAAGTTTGTTACATGTCTTGGTGTTGTTCTAGTATTTCAAACCCTATAGACCATTATTATAACAACAATGGGCCATTGCTCAAGCCAAAGCGCCTAGGTCACATCAGCAATCTAAACATATACTCAGACGATTTCACCTCATTCGAGTGATCATTGAGAGAGGAGATGTCAAGATATGTCGAGTTGGTACATAAGACAATGTCGCTGATCCATTAAAAAACCACTACAACAGCTAAAGCATGATCGTCATATTAGGTTGTTGGGTATTCAGTTTATGCCTAATTGGATTTATTGCAAGTGGGAGATTGTTAGTGATATGATCAGCCCAATCATATGAACATTGTAATTTATATTCTTATTTAATATGAGGCACTTCATTTTGGGATATATATATTATCATGTTATTTTGTAGTGCATTAAATTAATAAAATATCCATGAATAGTTAATTTTGTCTTATGTCATCAACTACGTGAATTGATAGTAAAACTTTAAGATGAAAGAATGTTATTCTAAATAGTCCCTAGTCATTTATTATGATGGGAATGATAATGAGGCAAGACTAGTATGCAGTTTGAGAGATGATCATGTTCTACTGATCATGGACATGTGATGTTACTCATAACATAAATACATGTTGGGAACATGATATTGGAGTGACCCATTATGAAAAATAATACATGGAATATGTCATCAATATTTCTTATCGCAATAGTGATATCTGAGTCTCTCGACCTGAATTCACTATGGATTCCTATGTTTTGATATAGTGAAACATCATCTATAACAGGATGGTAATACAATCTATGATTTGACATATGGTAAATCATATGGAGGAATGTGAATTACAGTGAAGGAATTTGTCCTACTCTTATTTGAGTGAGATATCTCTTGGCCACTTGACAAGTAGGACTGGCAAAATGCATGAACCTACTCGAATGAAACTGATAGGGGTTATCAACACCATTTGTTTTTGGTCATTCTACTTGGGTATCAAGAAATATTTGATTAAGATATATAAAGATGATGTGATCCATGCTTTATGCTTAGTCGAGATACCGTGTGACAAAATGACTAAATATCGAACTGTGTATTAGGTTTCGTTGAGTCATTGAATTCGCTTAAGTTGGATAGTCAGAATGTCTTGATAGAGGCATGCTTATGACTTGTGGTCTTAAGGAATGATTTGGGCCTACTGCCAATTTTGGGCAAACCTACAAGGTTACACACTAGAACAAACTGTATTATATATCTTGCTATAACTTTATCAGCACATTTTGAATACAATTAATTGGATGATTTTTTGAAATGTATACTAAAATAATTTTTTTAAATGGTTTAAGAACAAATTAAAATTGTTTGACTTAGTCCACGAAAGAAAGAGTTTTATGTACTTAGTCAAAGTGAGCTATTCGTCTGACTTAGTCAACTAAGAAGTAATTTGACTTGGTCAACATGGCAATTATTATTTATTTATGAAATAAATGGATAGCCAAATTTTCTAATAAAAATTTCTTATGTGGTCAATCCTTGTTAAACAAGGAATAAGAGTATTCTTGTCGGACCAGACTTAGGTATCATAATAAGACTAGAATTAGGGTTTGCTAGTGTTTAAACATAGATTTCTAACCACAACGGTAAAACCTTCTTTCCATCCATTCCACTTAAAATTCAGAGACAAAAAATAGCAAGGTATTATTTTGAGAGTGTTCTCAAATAAATTCGCTGCTAGCGCACTTTTGCAATTCGTTTATGTGGATACCAATAGAAGGTGTTCGCATCCTCAGCGTCTGTGACTCAAATCAAACAACATCCTCTCAATCTTGTTTCAAAATATTGAGGTAAACACATCTTCCTTAGTCGGTTTTATCAAATTGCTTGGATCCTTGGTGGAATTCGTTTACAAAACATTGATTTCTTTTGTGTGTATGGTGTCATGGATTCCAAAAAATACATGAGAGTTGGTGTGAAAATCATTGTATTAAGTTAGTACACATTGTAACTTGGTGTACTTCATCACTTGTATGAGGTGAGTATAGGTTCTCTAATTTAGCCCAAAATATTTATATGCATTGTAAGGTTTGCATGTTGAACCCATGAAAAACTAGAAGATGTAAAGGTTGCTTGTGATCCTCGAAAAACAAGAGCATTGTACGAAGGTTTCCTTCACCCGAAAGTGAGGAGATAATGGATTCTAAACTCTCGAGGGAGGCTTGAGGAGTGAACATAAGTCAAAGAGGATCAAACCTCTATAAATCAACATCTTGAATCACTCTTTGCTTAACTCTTTATTATTTATCTTGTGTGTGAATTGGCTTCTTGTGTTTTGTTTGGAAAGAACTTGAAAAGGTTTGTAAAATTTCTTAGAAATCTAATTCATCCCTCCCCTTTGCCTCTTGGATTGCCACTTGTTATCCCAAGATGGCTAGTGCTCATTCTTTCTAATGTCTAATAACCTTGAGTGAAAGATCCAAAATAGTATCAATGGGAGACACATCAAGATATGAAGGTTTATTTATTAACCGTTCACCTTTATTTGATGTAAGTGACTATGTATATTAGAAGACAAGAATGATAGTGTTCTTAAAGTTGGAAAGCATAAATATGTGGAAATTTGTTGCTGAAGGACCATACGTTCCAAGGAAAATCGTAGAAGGAGCGAAAGTTGCCAAAGTAAGAAGCAAGTGGAACGAATATGATGAAAAGATGGAATCTTACAATAACAAATCTATGCACATCCTCTTTTGTGCTTTAAGCAAGACTCAATTAAACTAAGTGCAACAATGTCAAATGGCCAATGATATTTGGAGAACATTGGAAATTACATATGAGGGAATGTCTCCATTTAAGGAGAACAAATTACCACTCATGGTGAACAAATACAAATTGTTCAAGATGAAGGATAGAGAACGCATTCAAGAGATGTTTGATAGATTCAATGACATCATAAATGGCTTAAAGGCTCTTGAAAAATCTTACACACACTCAAAATCGTTAGAATGATATTGAGATCACTTCCTAAGTCTTGGGTGCCAATCAAGAATGCTATTTACGAAGCGAAAGACTTATCCACTCTTCCTCTTGAAGCATTGTTGGGCTCTTTACTCATTCATGAAATGAGTATGAAAGAAAAAGAAATTGAAAAGCTTAACAAGAAGAAGGAGTAGCTCTAAAGTCATCATTGGAAGAATCGGCTGAAGAAGAGAGCGATGATGAAGAAATCTCTATGTACGCCAAATGATTCAAGTATTTATAAAGAAGAAAGTTTAGAACGAAAGTGGAGGAACCAGTTTCAAAGGACGAACTAAAGAAAGAAATGGCCATCATGTGCTTCAATAGCAACAAACCCAGTCATATTAAACAAGATTGTCCTTTGTTGAAAAGCCTCTAAAAAAAGTTCAAGAAGAAAGGCAAAGCCATAAAAGCAACTTAGGGCAATAGTGATTCAAGTTCGGGTGAAGAAGAAGAAGTGGAAGATATGGAAAATATTGTTTAATGGAAACTCACAACAATGACGAACCTAACGACGATGAGGTATGTAACGATTTAACTCTTGATGAATTACATGAAACATTTTGGGACTTGCATAAAGAATTTAGGAAACGTGTTGTCAAATTCAAATCTTAAAACAAGTTGCACAGGAGAAAAAGGCTTACATTTTGGAAAAGGAAAATGATTCATTAAAAATTGCAAACAATGATTTGAAAAATGAAAATGTGTCATTGAAACAGGAATTTGAAAATTCTTCTTTGATTGCTTTTAAATTCACCAATAGTCAAAAGAATTTAGAGTAACTTCTTGGCTCACAAAGACAATCTTTGTCAAAACATGGTTTGGGATATAGTGAATTTTCTTTGAACAAAAATACCAAATACCAAATTTGTTAAGCAATGATTAAATTTGAACAAAACTTGTACCTATACTAATGCCTATGGTCATATCTCTTACACTTGTCATCTTAGGTTAGACAAACATGTTGGCTTGAAAAAAATAAGGGTTCAAAAAGGAACTATATTACTGAACATGGTTAGGACTAACTTTTGTATAAGACTTGGATAGTGGATGCTCTCACCACATGACTAGAAATAGATGTAAGTTTTATCACTTGATTCCTAAAAATGGTGGTTATGTGACCGTTGGTGAATCTAATAAATTTTACAATAAGAAGTATAAATTTTTTTGAATCTAATAAATGTGATGTTCATTGGTAAAAGACATGACAATATTTATGTTGTTGACTTGGTTGATTCAAATGTCTTCAATGAAAATGCCTTGCGGTTGTGAATGATGAACCATCGTTGTCGCATAGAAGACTAGGACATGCTAGTATGCATACCATTTCAAAATTACATAAAACTAATTTAATGAAAGGTTTTCCAAAACTAAAGCTTGAAAGTGATATTGTTTGTGAAGCATGTGTTAAAGGAAAGCATGTAAAATATTCTATTCAAAGGAAAAACGTGATTTCAACCATAAGACCATTATAATTATTGTATATGGATTTGTTTGACCCAAATAGTACTTTAACTTTTGGTGATAAAATATTTTTTGTGATTGTTGATGATTTTTCACAATTTTCTTGGATTTTCTTTATTGCACACAAAAATGAAGTTTTTATGCATTTGCATCATATAGAAAGAAGGTTCAAAATGAAAAAGATTACTCCATCAAAGTATTAGAAGTGATAGTGGGAGAGAGTTTGACTGGAAGCCATTTGAAACCTATTGTGAGGAGCATGGAATAAGTCATAATTATTTCAGTCCAAGAACCACGCAACAAAATGGATTCGTTGAGAGAAAGAAGAGGATTTTACAAGAAATGGCACATACCATGCTTAAGAATAATGACTTCCCTAAGTATTTTTGGGCTGAAGCGGTCAATACCGCATGGTATAAAATAAATCAGCCACATATTCTATCCATACTAAAATAGACACCATATGAGTTATGGAAAAGTAGGAAGTCAAATATTGCATATTTTCCATGCATTTTGTTGTAAGTGTTTCATCCACAACAATGGAAAAGACGCCTTGGGAAGATTTGATTCAAAATTCGATAAGAGCATATTCCTTACTTACTCATCCAATAGTAAGGCATGTAGAGTCTTTAACAAGAGACTTCAGAAGGTTGAAGAATCAATACATGTCATTTTGGATGAAACTAATCATTTTTTGCTAAGATATGATGACGAAAAAAGAATAGGTACAAGTGAGAATCATGAAGAGATCTACCTTAATGACAAAGATGAAGAAGATACAAGTGTTCAATCCCTCTCCAACGTTCCAAACAAGAATGAAAATCAGGGATTACAAAAGAATGGAGATATGTGAAGCATCACCAAGAACAACTAATCATAGCTAATAGTTCAATGCAGGTAACAACTATATCTGCTTTACAACATGTTGCTAATTATGCTTTTGTTTCTCAAATTGTTACTAAGAATATCGATGAGGCTTTGAATGATGAATATTGGGTGTTATCTATGCAAGCTGAATTGAACCAATTTAAACCACAATTGCAACATCATTGGTACTAAATGGGTACATAAAAATAATGAAGATGAACTAGGTAACATCACTACTAATAGTCTAGAATAGTTGCACAAGGTTATAATCAAGAAGAATAAATTGAGTTTTAAGAATCTTTTGCACCAGTAGTTAGACTAGAAGCAATTAGAA
Source organism: Flueggea neowawraea (assembly GCA_948243855.1). Lineage (NCBI taxonomy): Eukaryota > Viridiplantae > Streptophyta > Magnoliopsida > Malpighiales > Phyllanthaceae > Flueggea > Flueggea neowawraea. The sequence continues at coordinate 7,684 of CAODLS010762370.1, forward strand.
TTTTATGTGCATTTACGTGTTTCAAAGATTTTAAGTTTTTTCAAATGGATATTGAAAGTGCCTTTTTGAATGGTTTTCTAAAGGAAGACGTTTATGTTGAGCAACCTCCTGGTTTTGTTAATCTCCATTTTCCAAACCACGTTTACAAATTGGAAAAAGGCTATTTATGGTTTGAAACAAGCTCATAGATGTTGGTATGAAAGGTTGAGTAATTACCTTTTATAAAATGGTTTTTTAGGAGGAAAGCTTGACAAAACTTTGTTTATTAAAGTCAAGAATGATGATATGTTGCTAGTACAAATTTATGTTGATGACATTATATTTGATTCTACTAACAACTCATTGTGTGAGGATTTTGCTAAGTTAATGAAAAAGGAGTTTCAAATTAGCATAATTGGGGAGTTAACATACTTCATTAGACTTCAAATTAATCAAATGATAGATGGCATATTCATCAAACAAAGCAAGTACATCAATGGTCTACTCAAAAAAATCGAGATGAATAATGCTAGACCGGCTAAACTCCAATGAGCACAACAACCCAACTCACCAAAGACAAAGAATGGAAATATGTGGATGAAAATCTCTATAGAGATATGATTAGATCCCCTTTTTATCTTACTAATAATAGACCTGATATTATGTTTAGTGTGTGCTTACGTGCTAATTTCAATCTTGTCCTAAAGAGTCCCATTTGAAAGTAGTTAAAAGAATTTTTCAATATTTAGTTGAAACCAAGAATAGTGGGTTATGGTACCCAAAAAATGATGACTTCGATCTTGTTGCCTATAGTGATGCATACTATGTCGGTAGTCAACTTGATAGAAAAAGTACATCGGGTACATGCCAATTGTTAGGAAATACGCTTGTGTCATTGTGCTCTAAGAAGCAAAATTTTGTAGCTGTATCAACCGTAGATTCGAAATATGTAGTGGCAGGTAGTTTTGTTACACAAATTTTATGGTTAAACAACAATTTGTGGATTTTGGCATAAAGTTTTAAAAAAAATCCAATAAAATGTGATAACAAAAGTGCCATAAATATTTCAAAAATTGAATACAACATTCTAGGACTAAACACATTGGTGTGAAACACCAATTTATTAGAGGTCATCTTCTTAAAGGTGATGTTGAACTTGAGTTTGGTTGCACAATGATCAACTTCATGATATTTTTACAAATTTTCTTGATGAAAGAAATTTCATTTCAATCAGGAGAAGAATTGGTATTTGTACCTTACATGAAATTTGATATATGATTGCCTTATGCGCTTCATTTTGGAAATTCATGCATTTTCATACATTAAAAGGATCCATGTGGCTAAATAGGTGAAGTTAGAAGTTTTTGATAAAAAAACTAGGTCAAAACAGTGATTTGAGAAGAGTTGTGCATGTAACTTCAGTTAGGCAAGCAAGTTTATGCTGCTATAATATTTGTCTTCTTGGTGTCGCTTCTGTTTCATTTAAAAAGTATGTTACGGGCTTAAGTTTCCAATTTGTGCATTTAAAGGGATAGCACATTTAGTTTACGTAGGTAACACAGGCTAGCGTACATCAATCCTTCTAATAGGTTTTAGTAGTGCACAATAACAAAACTACCCTTGTTAATGAAATTTTGTTGCGCACATAAGATTTTATGCGAACGTAAACTCCTTCTAAATTCAAAAATAAAAACACCCAAAACACTTTCTCTCTCCTTATTTCCTCACTCAAACCCTACCCGATAGACAAACTTTTTTACTCAACTCTCCTTTTCCAAATCGATTAAAACCCACTCTTCCAAATTAATTTTCAACCTACACCGACTTATTCTTAAGCAATTTTATACCTCATTTTCCCTCAAACTACGTGTTCTTGAGTATAGGGTTCGAACTTTGGTGATTGTTGTGATGTTCGATAGAATTCTTTAACGTTTCAAATTTGGGTATTGGTTGTTGAGTGGCTTCTGAGTATCATGGGGCCAAGGAAGAAGGATTAGATGAGAACCAAGCATAAGAACAATCGATCTTCGGAGGTTGGCTCTTCCAAAAGGATCCAAAAGCCATGATCCTTACAAAGCGTCTGTGGACGAGGAGGTAGTGATAGAGGAGGATCATCTAAAACTACTCCATAAACATAAGTTAATCAAAGATCACCTTCTATTGAGAATGTTAGAAGAGATAGTGAAATGAAGGATGTTGTGGACTTTGATGCTACGAGGTTAAATGAAGTGTAGCAAGTTTATGTCTCTATCATGTTAAATGAAGTATTGGCGGATGATTGACTTTCTTATTTGAAATCCTTGAACTTTGATCGATTAAGATTAGAAGAGGAATTTGAAAATTTTGGGTTTGCTAAATTTGTTAACATTGCCTCTCATTTATTCCTTAACATTTCTATAGGTAAGATTTCGTTCCTAGCAGTCTCTTTTCTTCCATTTTGTGCATTAATTGTGCAAGATAGCTTGAAGAAAGATTTTTGGTATTTTGGTTGGGTTTCAAATTTATCTTGAATTTGTGCAAATGTGAGTTAGAGGATGTTAGATCATGTTAGGTTAAGGTTAGCAACACAATGATTAAGCTTTGGTTTTGAGGATTTGACGTTGTTCTTTGAATGGGTTAGGGTTTGTCTGATTTTTTAGGATTCTTGATGATTTTGAGTTCCTTTGGTGAAATTGATTATAGATTCATTTATCTATGTATGATTTGAAGTGAAATAGGTGATTTGGAATGATGGGTGTCAGTTTGGACAAATTTATGGTGTTTTTGAAAATATTTATGTAGCAAGGACTAAATTGCAATAGCTGGAATGTTTATGGCCTGAATTGAAATTCTAAAACATTTGGAGACTAATTTGTAAATTTAGAAAGTTTAGGGAGTAATTAGTAAGTTACCATGACTTTAGCACTAAAGTGTAATTTTGTAAAGTTTGGAGACTAATATGTAATTTTGCAAAGTGTTTGATTTTATAGAGGTAAGGCTACAAGTTCAGTCAAAATAGGTTTCGAACGTCGTCTAGGGTTTGGGTTTCTACTTTGTATTTCATGCATTTTCCGTATTGCCACAGTTATCTCGTCTGATCTCATTGCGATAAATTTTTGTTTTCAGCTCTGTTTGATATCTGACGTTACAGGCCATCTGTCGGTGGTCAGTTATTAGATTATTGGCTCTGTCTTCAGGAGCTGAATGTCACTCTAGACACATAGATTGTGTCTTTTTGAACTAATATATTTTTGTTGTGCCCCGAGCTTGGCATGTAATCCGAACTAATTAAAAGGTTGAAAATCCTAAAAGTCTGACTTACGTGAAACTTCTGTGAAATGTAAATCTGTTTGAAACTATTATAGTAAATTTGTTTGAAACTATTATATTTTTTGTACTAAATACTCTATTCAATAATTAAATATATTTTCTGTAATAAATATTCTATTTCAAAGATAAATATATATTTTGTGAAAAATTATCTATTCTGCTAGTTGTCTATTTTAAATATTTTTGAAAGTATTTATATATTTCTGATATGGGGCACCTAACTACGAGGTAATATAACCTTTGGTATACCAAATGCTCTATTAATTTGCCTAAGTGGTTGTTCCCTACCTAAGTTACTATATCCTGCCTAAGTGGCTATCGTTTTCATTAATGCCTATATCCTTCCTGAGTGACTATTACCTGCCCAAGTTGCTATATTTTGTCTAAGTGGCTATTATGATGTGTCTAAGTGGCTATTCCAATTCTGTTTGGCTACATTTATCTAATTTTGGTCCTATCAAATTATGATTATTATTAAGTGTTTTTTAGAATAAACAATATTATTGATTGCATGCTATATGCCATCTCTGCGAAATGTTTTGAAATGGTTTTTGAACTAATAGGAGTATGTAAACGTGTATATATCTATATATATAAACGTGTATATGTGTGTGTGTGTGTATATATATATATAATTTCTTTGAAACCATTTTCAAAACGGTTTATGTGATGTTTTGGAGGTACTCTAGAGTGTTGTCCTTCATTGAGTGTTCTCACCCCTTTTGTTGCTGCCATTTCAGGTTTTGTTAATAGTGATCATCCGATCTTCCACGCCTAATGAGGCGTCCTGTTCAGCAATGAGTGCCCTTTTATTCAAGTCTTAAATTATTTGTTATGTCAGCTACTCCACACCGGGTAGTCGGTTATAGTTATGTATTTGATAATACTCTTGTTTAAGTAATTTTACTTATAAATATTTATTTCGTTTTGGATATTTTAATTATTTTTTATTATTAAAGAATATTACTTCTAAATTTTATATTTGTTAAATTGTTTTGATGTGACTAATAAAATGGTCATTAAAATTAATTTTGGGTAGAAGTTTTGTTCTCTGAGGCTTATGTGGGATGGCTCGGGCCTATAGTTTGGTTCGTTTCGTACGCCGGTCATGACCCAATCTGGGTCGTGGCAAAAGGTGGTATCATAGCGTTATGTCTCGTAACTCTAAGTTAGTTATGGAGTTTATTTATTCTTCATCGAGTCAGTCTGATTTGCCTATGTACTGTGGAAATTGACTACATTCTGACATTTGAATGTCTGCTCCATTGGTCTGTTGTATGTAGATATGATTCGACGTCATCAGAGACTTATGGAGGCTGTTATAAGCCCAATATGGCAATCCAAGAGGGAGGTGAATTGGATTGTAACTAAAAATTACAAACCATTTTGAGCACTTTTTCACAATTTAGAAAACCAAAATGATAGTTCAATCCAAGACACAACCAAACCAAAAATGAAATTAAAGAGTTGAAGGGTTAGGAAAAACAAAGCCTGGATTTATAATGGTTTGGTTTGTCTTGACCTACGTCCACTTCTCAAGTCTTAGCCTTAGATTTTAGAATCCACTAAACAATCTCCTCTATTAGTGGACAGAGGGAAGCCTTTACACCACTTATTTTCTTATGTTCACAAGTAACCTTTACACCTTGTTTTTGTAGGCATAAACAAGAAAACCTCTACCTCTTATTTTTCAAGGAACCAAACAAGGAAACCTATACTACCCTTCAATCGTAAAGCCATAGCTTGATTAAAAGTGGATTCCAAGATTTACAACTATATCACACACCAACCCAGTAAGCAAATAGCAAACCAAAGCTCTGTTGGTATGCAAAACTCAAGAACAAGTAGAGAGAGAAAATCAAGGAACAAAGTAGCAAAGCTTGGACATTTTTCTCAATATCATTCTTGTCTTCTTTTTGGTCTGGGCGAGTCTGTTTATATGCAATTTCCCATATCTAGTCATTGTGAATCCCAAACTAGACATTGTGAGAGAATGGCCAATTTCTGATTTTAAATGATGTCACCTTTCACTACGTGCCTAGATTTCGTTCTACATGCATAGGTCGTAAATCCATCAGAGTTATGTGCGCTTTTTCTTCATCTTTGTGTATTACATGAACTCAGTAACTACTGTTTGATGAAATTAAACCACTACATGCTTATACATTCTTCTGTGTCCATAGGATGCGAGCTTTGTATGCTTAGAACAATATGCAAAGTGCATTGTCGATTACCAAGAACACACCTTCGATTCCACATCATTTTGTACGAGCAATATTCAAATTTGGAATTTTTGAAGAGTGTATAATGGCTTTGTTAGTACTTGATTGCATCCTCATCTACGCGCTTTATGACATTACTACATGTGTAGCTTGTTTTGATTCAAGGTTCCACCTTTAATCATCTACGTGCATTGAAACAACATTGAACAAGTCTTCGCCTTGATTTGTGAGCCTTCTTCAAATTTATTCATCTGGGTTGAAATCCTGACTGCGCGTTTTGGACGGTAGCTTTATGCGTAGATAGATTCAGTCTCCAAACCAAAATAAATTTGTTTCCCATGTACATGCATTGAACATGTCTGAATGTTCTTAAAGAAAAACTTGAGATTTTTGTTTTCTAATACACAACATCTGCGTGTATTGCATAGCTTGCTACACGCTTAGTGACATAGCAGTGCCTTGCTACATTTTTCTCTACGTGCATTGACTATATGTTGTGCACTTTGCATCTGAACTACGTGCATTGTCTCAAATTACGAATAACCCAGTATGCTTCTAATCATATCAATGTGCATATATCATGACACAATGTGCTTAGATTATAGAGCAGCATGTGTATGTGTTGGATAGCGTGCTTACCTTAACTTTATCAAATGTTTAGTTAATCACCAAAACTTAGAAGGAATTCACATGTTGACCATAGATGGCTCAACAATCTCCCTTGTTTTGATGATGAAAAAACATTGAAAGAGTTTCCACTCCCCCTCAATCAATGCTCCTAAAATTTATGAACTTAAACAAAGATTTTATCAAGGCTTTTTAGACCTTGTCCATTTTTTAGCTTGATACCAATTATAAGCACAATATTTCAAGTATAGCAGATTTTAACGAATCAAACTATTGCACAATTTCTCCCCCTCTTTGTCAAAATGAAAAAGGTAGAAATTTATGATGTATCCTAAATTTAAGTATGTAATCAAGGAAGAGTGTGGTTATTTTCATCCTATAAATCAAAATTTATATAATGTTTGTGATGTTTGTATGATGATTTAAATTGAAGAAAATGAGTGATAAAAGGTGCAAAAGTGATTTAAAGTTGAAAGGCCCCGAGCAAGCTCAAGTAACCATGAAGCAAATAATGGAAACAATGTGAAAAAAGGTGTCACGATGGTGAGGAAAAGTGTCACAACCATGACAAGGAAAAATCGAGGGACACTTTCGGACATCAAAGTGTCATAGCCGTGAAAACGAGAATTTGGCACCCTTTTCGGACATTTATTTGTCATAACTATGACACGTTGAAAATGAGGAGAGAGTGTGTGACGGAATAGGCCAAACTTGTGGGGACCAAGGCACATGTAAGGGGCACTTTTGGTACAATTTTATGTAGTATTTTGGCACATGTATAGGGCTATAAATACTCCTCTTATTTTCCCTTTTAGGGATTCTCTACACACTCTACATCATCAAAAACATTCTCTTTGGAATTTAAAGTAAGGTTTGAAGATTAAAGGAAGAACTTGAAGGTCTTGGGCATTCTCTACGAAAGTGACGTTGAAGAGCAATTTTTGGCTTCCATCTTTCCTCTATTCCGTCATCCTTTAGATTATTTTCAATGTTTACTTTCATTACTTTTGTTTCTTTTTATTTATGTCAATTATGGTAGCTTAGATTTCTTGTTAGGGCTTATAGATGTAGAAGTTTGATGACTATTTGCTATAATTATGAATGAGTATTGTGTTTTATGTTCAATATTTGAAGTTTGATTAATAGGTATTGTGATTTATATTCTTAATTTTAATGATTGCCCTTGGATTTGATTTTATGGCTTATTTTGATTGATTATTGTTGAGCTTGATTACCTTGATGATAGTTTTAATAAACCTAATTGAAGTATTGATACATTAAGGCTAGGTGAGTTCTATAAGCATTACACTTGCATGATTTAGGATAGACATATTCTATGCATGCGAGGTGTTCGATGAAATTCTTCACTTGGTTAAAGAGTCTAGTTTAGTTGACTGAGCCGAGAGGACCCTTCTAATAAATGTAGACATTACTTAAATGACCTTGAGAAAAGCTTTAAGTGAGTTTTGTGAGAGATCACGCAATAGCAAAACCCTATTCATTAGTCCAGCAAATAGGAGTCTCTAGTTGTAATCTCAAAAGTAGTAATGCTTTATTATTATTGGATTTGCTACATCTCCATTTTAATTGCTTGCTTTTATTAATCTTGTATTGATTTAATAAAAAAACCAAAAACCAAATAATGTGATTATTACTTTTGTCTTATGAATTGATAACCATTAGTACTCGTTCCCTTGGGTTCAATATCCCTAGGAATACTCCTTAGTAAAACTATATCAATTCTTATGCACTTGCAAGAAACATATCAAGTTTTTGGCATTGTTATCGAGGACAATGTTTAAAATAAGTGTGGGGGAGGGGTTTAATATTGGATTTGTATGTTGATTGTCCTTGGATTTGCATGTGTGGTTATTTGGGTAGATTTTTGTTTGATTATTGGTTATTTTTGTCAAAAACATTTCAAAATTTTAGATTACATTAAACTCATTTTGGATACAATTAAATTGGGATTTATTGAAAGATGTTTGTAGTGTGTAAGTATGCTTCTAACATGATCAATTGAGGAATTTGTGCTATGTGTTAATCACTTGAAAAAAAAATTGGCATTGTAAGGTTCCCATGTTAAGAGTTCTTTAATCAACAACTTTAGTTTATTTTGTGGTGGCATAATAAAAAGGTTTCAAACTAGTTGCTAAATGATGTTTTATGAATGATTAAATGGTGTTACATGTAGAGTAAGATTGGTTTGATTAAACGAGTTAAGTCCCTAAATTTAATGCTTTCATGATTATGCTTCACTTTTGAGGGTGAACCTAAACGAGGATGAGCGCATGGGGCTCCAGCCTCAAGGGAGAAATCATAAGTATCCCTCATTGACCAATTAATAAGTGAAAACATAGAGGCTTTTAATTGGCCAACTCATTTATATATGCCAAAAAGAGAGTGGAAGCAATTAAAATGAAAGAAATTGGAAACAAAGCACTAATGTTATAAAGGAATGAATGAAAATGCCAAGCTTGCTATACTACTAAAGAAAAATGTGTTTTAGCTTTAGTAAAGGGGGAGATAAGCTTTGGAGATGTTGATGGGCTAGGGTATTTGATTTTTGAAATCTTGAAATTGCCACTATACAATGCAAACTATTGGTTTGTGTGATTGGTACATAACATGTTATTCCTCCTTTCATCATTTTATTTGCATACTTGCATAGAGTAAGAATTGTTTGACTTGCTTAATTCAAATATTGTCCTTGGCCCAAGATTTTACTTGGTTTGCTTGAGGACAAGCAAACAATTAAGTGTGGGGGATTTTGATGTCTCCTATATTTACATATATAATCAAGCACGAATTTATACATTTTTGTCCTACAAATATTGTTTTATGATGAATCTAATATAATGTTTATGATCTTCGTAGGAAGAGAGAAATGTGGAGAAAATCATTTAGAAATGATGCGAAGTGAAAAGGCTTTGAATCAAATCATGATTGTGTTAGTTTTGTGCCCTAGTCCAATCATTGATACACATTGTCATTACACTTATTATTTAATAAAGAGGCATTTCATTTCATATATATGAAATATTATATTGTTTATGACAATAAAACTTTCATGAATGGTTTATTCTTTCTTATGTCATCGAGTGTGACTTGATAATAAAACCATAAGGTAAAAAGAATACTATTCTAGAAGTCCCTAATCTATTTTTATCATGGGAATGATAACAAGCCAAGGTTAATATGTTGCTAAGAGGATAATCATGTTTTATTGATTATGGATATGGGATATCACTTAGAACATAGATACATGTTAGGAATATGTATTGGATTGGCCCGCTATGAAAGCACTCCATGGATCAATGTCACAAGTAGCTTTCATATAGTGGTGATGTTTGAGTCCTTTGAATGAAACTCAATATCGACTCCTACAAGAAGAATCACATGTTTTGACTTAGTCAAATGTTAACCATAACAGGGTAACAATAAAGGCTATGATTAGATATGCCATGAATCTTGTAGAGGAGTGAGAGTGATGGATTTGTTCCTCTTATGAAGTGTGATATCTTTAGGCCACTTGATGAGTAGGATTGATGGAATGTATGCATACTCAAATAAATTGATAAAAGGTTTTATCAATATCATTTATATATCAATCTACTTGGGATCAAGAAACACATTAAATATATAAGGTTGACATGTCACCATGCCTTATGCTTAATATAGATATCGTGAGACAAAAGGACTAAATATCAAACTGTGAAAGGTTAACTCGTATCACCGACTCCACTCGATTTCAGGTTTCCATAATGTATTACTAGATACCCTTATAGACTTTGGGCCCAAGTTTTTGGGACGAGACCCATTGCCAATTTTGAGTGGGCCTATTAGGTCACACACAAGAACGATTTGGATTGGTTCACAAATATTTTCCCTCATGGTAATTAAATTATTAGTATGATTAATTTGATTAATCACTAATAATTTAGGGTTTTATGATTTAGATCATAAATATAATATGAGATATTATCCATTAATATAAGGGGCTTTTAATATTAATTTCTTCTTATAATGTTTTCGGTATAAATTATATGTGTTACATTATTTGGGCCCATTTAGACTAATTAAGGAGTGGTTTACTTAGTGATAATGTATCACGTAATTAAAAATCCCAATGACATTAATAAACCCTAGTGTGAAATTCGGCCATACTCCTATTTTTTAGGAGATTTTATTCTCGTATGACAAGGAGAAGAAAACCCTAAAAGGGACATGGGAAATTTGTCACACACACTCCAAACTAGGGTTGGTGGCCGAATTTTTCCCTCCTATTTTTTAGGAGTGTAAGCTGAATCCTTGTATGTCAATGAAAGGGATTTTGACTCCCAATTTTAGAAGGAATTCGGCATACACCCTTCTTTTATTGGTGTAGCTGAATTCTTCTTGAACAAGGAAGGGTTTTAGCCAACCCTAGTGCACCTATTTAGGTTTTCACATATGCCTATAAATAGGAGCACACCATAGTCTTCTTTCTCATGGCAATGGCAAAGCTAAATTTGTGAGTGTCACAAACAAAGAGAGAAAATTATTTGTCAGAATTAGAATAGTGATTCTAAGTGCTATTACACATCATCCATCCAAAGGAGTTCGTTCATGTGGATACCATTGGTCATGTTCGCTCAAAGACAACGTTTTTGAAAGGGTTTCTAGTTTTATACTTAAAGCTACATCAACACTCCATTCATTAATTCAATCGAGCTTTGGTTTTAAGGTAAAAACCCTAACCCTAATCATGTATGTTGATGTGTATGGATCCTTGGTGGAATTCTAGGATAAAAAATTTTGTTATTTCCATTGTGTTATCCGTATATGAATGTCATATTTTAGTTATGAATTCCAACAGTGGTAGCAAAGCCACTTGCACAATCAACATAACCAATTCTTTTATATGCGACATAATGATGATTTTCTGAATAATTCGACCTTAGTTTTGTTGGAATTCACGGCTAAAATATGATATTCATATACATTCATGGCAGCGGATATAACAAAAATTTAATACCTCGAATTCCCCCAAGGACCCATGCATATCAACATATATAATTAAGGTTGGAAGATTTACCTTTCACCAAGGCACGATCGATCGGTTGTATGAAAATGTTGGTGTAGCTCTTTGCACCAAAACCCGAATCACCCTTGAGGAATCACGTTGCTTTTGCGCGAACATGGCTATAGGTATCCACACGAACGAACTTACCTTGGAATGATCACGGTGTACTAGCACCCTTTTAGAATAACTCACAAAACTTATTTTCTCTCTTTGAATTGTGATGCTCACAAATTCGGCAATGCCTTGATTAAGGCTTAAGAGAATTCGGCCAAGGGATGAATTAATGGCAAGGGGTGCAAGTCTATTTATAGGCATATGAGATGACCTAGA
>CAODLS010762566.1:0-14999 GCA_948243855.1 Flueggea neowawraea
CTCGTATGCCAGTCATGACCTGACTTTGGGTCGTGACAACCACTATCTGACGGTTGATCTTGCTGATAAGAACAAGAAACTAAAACAAAATTATCATAAAGAAATAAATGTCAGAAATGGAGAAAAGTGTGGTACTGGTACTGTGGTAGTACCAAAATGCATGATAGTGCAAACGTCGACTCGGACCCTCAAACGATGCTCAAAAACCGATTTCTAACTAAAGTCTGACATAATAAATCAAAAATTTCACCTCAGTGTAGAATTTCCCAAACTTTGAAAAAGTATGAATTAGTCCCCAGAATATTCTAAATTATAAAATAATTCCTAACATTTCAAAACCATTAATAAATCCTCAGAGTTCCCAAAAATATACAAATTAATCCTTAATCATATGCAAAATCACATTATGGTCCCTTAATGTAAAGTTATACAAATGTTCCTCTAATGGCAAATCACACAAATGGTCCCTAATTTTGATCCACTCGATTCGAACCATTTTTGACCATGCAATTCACTTCCTAGCATCCTTTAGTATGCAAATCAACCAACCATAGGCATCAAACAACACAAAAGGCACTACTTTTTGCCCAAAATCCACCACAAACCCTAACATAGTTACCATCAAATCATCATAATCCTCTTGATTTCTTGTGTTTCTAAGGCCTACCAACATAGATCTATCAAAAATTTACCAACATAAATCTATCCACCATAAAACCTCAAAAAATTTTCAAGCTTTCCTAACAAAAAAAACACAAAATGGACGAAGAATTCAAGATAAAGTGATGATTTTACCTCAAGAATGCAAGAGGAACGAATTGAGGGCAAGATGAGATGATTTTGGGTCAAATTTAAGAGACAAGTGCGAAGAAAAATGAAGAAGAACGAAAAGGAGTCGGGTTTGATGAGTTTATAAACATTGCAGCTCAAAGCGCAGCGTTTTGGGACTGATTTAAAGCGTGAAATGCTCGTTTTGCACACGAGACGTGCGTCTCTCGTCAACTAGCCAAGCTGAGACGCGCATTTCGGCCTCACAGACCACGTTTGATGCCTAGGTTTGGGCAGGCGCGTGTTTCGTCATTGGACAAATGTCTCAAGGGCTAAATCTTCACAATTTGACTTCTTCCACTTATTGCAAACAGACTCCATCAAAACCAAATGACTTTAAAAACTTCAAAACATTATTCTCCGTCCCCTAAACATCAAGGTTTTGATTCAATCATGATCGAAATCACATTGTACTTGAATGGAAGGTTATGAAAAAAAAATTGATCGGAACAGGCAGAATATTACAGTAGAACTCCCTTATAAAAGTCAATGCATCCTTTCATGGCAAGCCATGAAATGAAGGTAACATGTTGAAGTGAATGGTCTTCAACTCATAATTCCTTGCTGTCAAGCTCAAGTGAATTCATAAAGGAGATTCCCCAATGACCGGCCTTTGCATTTCCCTCAATCTCATCCTAACCAGCATTTGTTGGCTAACACCATCATTCGGTAAGTGCCCCATCCTCTGACCATTGCCTTGATCCCCCATTTGCCTAGGATTCAACCATCTTTGCCCTTTTTTTATTAGCTCTATTTGCCCTCAATAATCTCTCAATTTCGGATACCAATGGAATAAGCTCATTGTTTTCCAAGCTTCTAGCACGCCTCAAAAGCATGTACTACCTGAAATTGAAAACAAAGAAACAAAAAAAAACACAAAGAAGTAAAAGAAAAACAAAAGACCAAAATTAATAGCACGGTTCCCTGACAACGGTGTCAAAAACTTGATTGGATCCCTTGCAAGTGTACAAGGATTGATGTAGTAATAAAACCTTAGGAGTATTATAGGGTGTCAAATCCATAAGGAACATGAATTAATTGTAATTCAAAAGTAAAATAAAAGCAAGAAAACACATTTTAAATTTTGGGAGTTTTGAGTAAAAGTATAAATTCAAAGGGTTATTGAATTCAAAAAGAGAGTTTAAGTAGTGAAAACAATAAAGCTAAAAGCGTTGGGGCTTTTGAGGTTTTAACTCAAGACTTCGATTTGCTCAACTAGTGAAAGGGTTATTGTGATTGAGTGTTCTCTCTATTGAGCTAGCCTAAAGCCTCGCTCAAGGTCATTTACGCCATACCTATATTTACTAAAAGGGTCCCTTTGGCCTTTATTAGCTAAACTAGGTTCATTAAGATATTAAGAAATTTCATTGAACACCTTATATGCATAGATTATATCTAACCTAAGCTATATAAGTCTAATGCTTATGGGCATCACCTAACCTTCATCTCTCAATTTTTCAACAAGGCTTACCTAGACTACAACTATGGTGATGAAGCATAATCATAGTTAAGCATAACAAGTCATTAAATTAACCCACATCCGTAAACTACAAATAAGGTAATAAGGCACAACACCCAGTCATAAGCCTAACAAATATTTGTCTAAATCCTACATCTTTAAGCCCCAACTATAAAAATCAAACTAACATAATGAAATCATAAAAAAATAACAATATTCATTATAAGGAAACATTAGATTCAAATACAAAACTAGAAAAAAAAAAAAGAGAAATCAAACCCTCAAGCCTTGATGAACAATACCCAATAAGGAAACATTAGGTGATGTGATTTCCCTATTGCTTTCCTTTGATCCGATCTAAATCAATATCAATATACATAAAATAGCTAGGAGTTTTCCCTTGCTTACCACAAGTGTCGATTTAGTTTTGAAACATGTGGCATTCTATTATTAAAAAAATAAAACAATCAATAAATATCTAAAATTCTCATGGCTAATAACTTTGTGATGGTCTTTTCTTCTTCCCACTTGTGTGCCATTAATTTTATACAATTCATTTATATTATAAATGCAATAAAGTTAGAAATATAAATACATTTATCCTTTGTGCCTTAACTTTGGCTCTAATAAGCCTTCACTTTAAGAACATTATATATTAATTATGAGTCTGTTCTTTACCACTTCAGTAGTTTGTCCTTGCTACCAATCTCAAGTCCAATGCATTTACAATCCTCTTTAAACACAAAAATACTAAAGGCATTACTGTGTTGCTCTTATTCTTCAATTCACTTGAGTTTAAAGGATAAAAAAATCGATAGCATCTCCTTATGGTTTGCAATAAAAATTACAATCATTTATTAGAATTTAAAAACCCTTGATCTTGGGTTCAATTTCTCTACTATTTTCTTTAAAGCAATAAGATGAAGTTCATTTTTTAATCTTTTTACACGAAGTGCAACATATCTATACATGCACTCCATATAAACAATTTGTTTCTCAAATAACTAATGATAGTGTATTATGCTAAGAAGTGACACATTATAAATCTCTATTTTCTATTTAAACTAATAAATTAATTGCTAAACTTTATTCTATTCTTATTTTATTATCTTTATTTTTTTCAATGATTTAATATTTATTTATAAAAGATCAAACAAAATGGTTCCACATAAAAAAATTCTACAAAAATTTTAAAGAATTTCAGTATTATCTAAAAAATTGTTAGTATGCTGTCAACAAACTCTTATTGTATAATTTAAGAGGTTGCAAATTATAAATGTAGGTTTTAGAGTATAAAATTAGAAAAACAAATCTATCAATCATTATGAAGAAGTCAAATAATAAATCTATATAAATTATTTCAGATGCAAAACACAACTTTATTTTAAACTTTTAAGATAACCTAAAACATGTAATTGATGTATTGAATTCATATTATGTAAATATTAATTAAAAGTTTATTTTAGAGTAAACAACGAAATTAGAATCATTATTGTTTTTTTTTTCAAGTAATTCCTATTTATTTTATATAAGACTTCTTAATTTACTTGATGTAAAAAATCAATTTACTTGTATTTAAAAATAATTATGGGACAATTTTATTTAATAACTAAGTAGTAACTAATTAATAGTGGTTAATTGATATACTCATATAATTAAAAAATAATATAAAAAATAAATCGTAAACGTTAAATATAAAATTTGTATTCACTTTTTTATAATTAATTTTATTTTCATATAAATAATAAAAATTCTAAGCATTGTGTGTAGCACAAGCAAATTGCTAGTTGTTGTTCGAAAGGAAAATAATCTAAAAGATAATCTCTAGGTGTGTCAAGATGTCTAAAAGAGGGTTTTATAACTCTTGTCCAATCCACAAAATTCTACAAAATATCTCCCAACGATGCCATGTATGTGCATTGGTCTCCACTCTTTTTGTCTTCATTCGAAGATATTTTTGCCACTTACAAGATGCCACGGCGTAGCTCTTGGGCACCACAGCCATGGCATTTTTGTGCCCACATTTCAACATGAATTTTGGGTGCCACGGCTGTGGCACTTAGCCTTCTTTCCTTCAACAAAACTTCATTTTCTTCACATTTTCATGGGTTTATTTGGGGCATTTCCATTTTGCATCTCTTTTGCACCCTTTGCCAATTTATTTTCTTCAAATTAAAGTATCTTACAAACATCACATGAATTTCATCATAAAGACATGATTTATAAGATGAAAATAAATATATTCTTGCTTAATTAAACAAGTAAATTTAGGATACATCAAATTGTCCCCTTTATTGTCTTAGGTGTTTCCTCTCATGCATATACTCTTCAACCCTCTACAAAGACTCTAATTACTAAATTAAGATGTCTTTCGTTTCATCTCTCAATTTCTTTGCCGATGACTACTCTTTATACTGCTACTTCTATTCTTCCTCTCTTTGTTTTTTTATTAACCTAAAATCATGCTTTGAAACTTCAATCTCCACCATTGCTAGATCTGTCTTTGATCTATTCACCAACTGTCAAATTGATTTCTACTAAATCTCCTTTTTACACACTGCTCTTCACACCATCAAATCTGATAAGCCTATGTGAAATGTCATACAACCTAACATTGTCCGTTAATGTTGATCGATAGAGGTGAGTGTCAGGTAGGTAACAAAAAATTTTAGAATATATAAAGATGTAATAATAAATTATTCTAAAACTGAGAGACGTGTGAGTATTTTCTTCTTTCTTTTTTTTCTCCTCTTGAGATGGTATGTCTATCTCTATCACACTCACGCACACACGCATTCTTTATTTATTTATTTACTTTTTTTAACAAGGTAACTTCTGCTGGTAAGTCTCTTTTTCAATAAAATTCATAAAAGTGTTGGATTTTTTTATTCTTGTTTACAATTTTCTTTTTTTTTTTTCAAGTGGCCATGTCACATTTTAGTATATTTTCTTATATATCACGTGATTTTTATAATTTCATATGTTGCTTGGAATATGGTCTGGTTCCTTTCTTTCCATTATCATTGTGAGATAATCTTTGACTTGCTTTGCAATGTCTTTTTATCAAATTCTCAAAACACCGCAACATCTAACTCTTGCTCTCTAAACCAGATTTAGGACATTAGGTGGGACTGAAACTTGCCATAATTTCTTCCATGTCAAATTAGATAAATATTTAACATCTACATCAGCATCAGCGATTATTTGTTTATCAGCATCAACGATTATCTGGGGTTGAGAGGCTTCTGAAGCCACAGATCACGCCAGACATTTATGGAATTACCGATACCAACCCTTATTCTGAAACTAGTCTTCAACATAGCTAATGTTGTATGTATATTTCTGTAGTAGGGGAGATTATATCTAAGAGCACCTTGAACGGTGCTCTTTATTTTTACAGTATTTTTGATAAAAACAATAAATAACTTTAATTTTATAGATTTAAAATAAAAATTTTTAGATTATATCCATAAGTGGGTTGCGATTTAAGTTCTGTTTCCATCCCTTTAGAAATCATCGAACCGGCGGACCATTTTTTTTTTTTTTTCAACTCTATAAATACTCTTATCATATTCCTACCAAATTCACACTATTTTTTATAGCTTAAAAATTTATTTTGCTCCAAATTAATCTTATTAATTATTTATATATTTTATTATTGAAATTAAGTTTTTTATATTTTTTAAAGTTATTTTTTTACAATTATATTTTTAAAATTTCTTCTACTTTTTTACTATAATTTAATTTAGTTATTTTTTATTTCATTATATTTAATAAAATTTAATGAGTTTTTTTTAATTTTATTTAAAATTATTTGATGTAATTACTAGTAGAATAATTAATTTTTTTTTGCAAATAATTTAAAAAATCTTTAGAATATAATGTATTATTGATACTATGATTAATTATTGAATATAACAAAATTTTCAAACCAAAAAAATTGAAGAGATAAAATGACGGATTAAAAATAATTTTTTTTGAAAAAAGAACTAAACCGAAATTAGAACCGATGGTTGAACCGATCAAAATTAGAACCGAAACTAGACCAAACAGTGAGAATCACGGTTTCGGTTCTTTCACTCTGAAACCGGAACCACCGGTTCCTGAACCCAAACCGGCAACAAGTCTATACCGAAGCCTTATTTATTGGGCATATCATTAAGCTTCAATATTATTGAATTTGAAGAACCTAAACTATATCCTAACGCAATGAAATACGCAAGAATGGTCTATACGAAGTAAATTAATAAATTAGAGATGATGAAAATGGTAATTTGGTGGGGACGACACGGAGGACGAAAGTATGAAGCCCTACGCAAGACACACGCAAAGCCATAAATGCTCCACTAAACCCTAAATATGGTGCGAATGCTGACACCTGTGTTTCATGGGTTGTCTCATATGGTTGGATTAGGTGGGGTCGATTTGAAGTGGTGAGGGTGTGGCTGGCTTATCAGTAAATGAGAAGATGGGATCGATGCAGTCATGCAGATTTAGACAGCCAAAAAATAATTGTCTTCTCTTCCTTCACCATGTCCACGTGCACCGGGGAACATGGCCACTGAAACTGCTGCTCTCAGTCCTTCCTCTACGCATGTAAATACCTCCATATTCTATCAACTTTTGTTAGAATCATTGTACTCGTAAAAGAAAAAACAAATTGAATTTATAAAGCTCCATATGTCTTAATTAACCATGATTCCAAGTGATTAATCATTCTAAATGAAAATAGTTCTCTTATAAAAAATCTAAATTATAGATGAAAATAAAATAATACTAAATGATTACAGTCTCTCTCATGGCATAAAATTGTTTTCTGTAAGTTTTTCCGTAAGATCCGATTAATTCAAATTCGACCCAGACGGGACCCGATCCACTTACTACTTTGATGGATTGACTATATAGTAAATATCTATTTTACTTATAACATGTAAAGCGATATGAACATATTAAATTATCAGTTCACTATGATAATTATAAATTATGTGGGGTTCATTTAGTAAGTAAGAAATAAATAGATAGAACAACTGATTTTTAAAATAAATTAAACTATATATTAAAAACTGTGCTACATGTTTATCTTGCTTAATAAGTCCCCAATGATTAATATTGATTCTTACTAATTAATATTATTACTATAATTATAAAACCCTACCATGGTAGGATACCATACCCGGTTGGGTTGCTAAATAAGAACACGGTTGGGTTGTCATGGTTATGCAATCACTGTAAAACATTACTTTTCAGGAAACCCACTTAGCTTTCTTTTGCCGTGACAAGCAAAGGCGGTCACAGAAATTTTTATTCCATCACACAAGCAATTCTTTTATCCCCACGCGCTACACGGACGTGTGCTTAATAGGAACCCAGAATGGTTTCGACTCAGACCAAGATACAAACACAAACAACCAAAAACTGAACTTGTTTTTTTTTTTCAGACCACGAGATATCTTGAGTGGATTCTAATTGTAGAAAGCACCTTTAAGCTATTACTATGTCCAGACTAATTTTCATTTAAATCGGATATTGATTTTTTTTTATCTAAGCAAATGATGGACTCAAGTGATTTGGCGTGACACTAGAAGAAAATTGGTTAATGCTCATAACTAACATTTGAAAAGCATATGTCTAATACTTCTTTGGAACGTTGGAATGAGCAAGTAATGTAAGTCTAGTGTTAACAATATGTCTAATTTTTCATTTTGTCGTTCCATTATGCTCATGTGTATGGGGGTATACTATTCTATGAACAATACCAAGACATTGTAAATGTTTTAACAGAAATTGGTATCCCAGCCCCGATCGGAGAGAAATCATTTAATTTATGAGACAAATTGGGTAGAGACAAAAGCTTTGAAATTGAGAAAATTGACAAAACTTCACTTTTATTCTCAAGAAAAAACAAATATAACGCATATAATCATCTATGAAAATAAGAAAATACCTATGACTTAAATTTGACTTTTCGAAGAGTGTAAGAGTTGGGATGACCAAGCTTAGTGTGCCACTCATTCATGACAGGGCATTCGATTGTTATTGCATGTCTCAGAGTGCGCAACATATAGAGTCTATCCTTACTCGAACTTTGGAGTAAAACTCGCCGGTTTGTTGATCCTTAACAAAGAAATGAGAGGGCTAAAATTCAAAGAAACATGAGCTATCAAAGGCAAATTTTTGAATAAAAAGTTTTGGTGAGGTTACGTACATGAAGAATATTTTTTAAAGTTAAGGCGGAAGGTGATGCGAGGGATGCCATGTCGATGTGAGGGATGTTCAAACCATTAGCAATGTTAAGCTGGTCCATTCCATTGTAATCACTAGTAACACTCAAGTTTGACAAGTCTGGAGTTGCATGAAAATTTGCTCCTGTATCCAAAACCAAGTTGAATTTTTTTTGTTGAGGCCGAATTATGATTAAATATTGTCACCATCTCTCTATCTTCAATATTAGGAACCATTTCACCTCAAGTTTAAGGAGATAGGTGCAACATTCCACCGAAACAAGCAACTAAAATGGATAGGTCAAGCAACTTGTTGTACAGCAGCTGTTTATCCCACATTATATAAGTGTATATGAATAAGAATGTTTATAAGTATAAAGACATGACTACTTAATTAATTTAAGTTTGAATTTTTGAGCTTAATGGTTAGAAGCCCCTTAGTTGTTAGATATTGCTTAATACAGCTAAGTGCTTATAATTCCTAACACATTCTCTCTAATAAAAATCCATTAGTTTGAAACTTGGATTAGCCTTCATTTTTTTCTTATTTTTCTAATACTATATTACGAACCATTCTACGTAAAAATTTAAACTAGCAGGTGAAATTCGAAATTTGATTAACCATATTTCTTAACAAGGTATTGGAAAAGTAACAATCAGCACTCCTACTTTCCTTCTTTTTTTTTTTTTCTCTTCTCTAACGCTTACAGTGTCAGGAATTGTGATACGCTCTTTATAATCTTAACATTTTCCTTTCAAGGATTGTTTGGGTGATGTTAATAAATCAAGAGAAGGAGGGACCTATTTACTTTACAAAAATCAAGAATAAAAAAAATGAGAAATCTCTAACTTTAAACGTGCATTTTTTTCATTTGAAAATGCGACATATAAATATTCCACGCTTTGGTAGATTCACTTTATGCCATTTCTCGATATAGAAAGGACCACATAAATGCCAAAAATGCTTTCTTTTTACATTCATCTAACTATAGTCACCACTCGAATGTCACTATTATATGCTGATTGCTCATCCAAATACACAAAAGTGGCGTGCAATTTCTCTGCCATGCAAATATAATAAAAGTGTGGAAGAAAAGACCAATAAGGAGGGAAAAGATAGATCATCAAGCACTACTAGTATTACTAAAATAATGATACAGAAAGAGTTGCATTATTATTATTTTCTTTTTATCAGGAGAAAGAGTTGCATTATTATTGCCTCACTTTTTTGCTGCTACTAATTCCCTTGTGAGGGTGACGTTCCCTCTTGCGGTTTGTGGGTTGTGGAGTGCAAGTGTTGAAAAGCTTCCTCTTTCATCTTCATGTTCCTTTTATCCTTTATTAATTTGGGTTCTTTGTTGTCTGTTCTCAGTGTTAGAAAATGTGGTTAAAATCATATCAATTTAAATTTTTAGGTGAAGTGGTTTCTGATATAATATTATAATAGTTTATGTTCAAACGACCTGTTTTCAAATTTTACCATCATCAGTTGTTAACTAATTAAAGATGAATTAATTATTCATTAGGTAAAAAGAAGGCATATGCAAGTTTTAAATTCAGTGGACTTGCCATGAGAGGACGTGTTCGGGAATATGATTAAAGCCAAATTTTGAACTTCACCTATCAATTTAAACTTTTAGGTGGAGTGGTATATAGATAATATATATGCCACCATTGATTCCAGAGTTCTCCATCTTTAGTCTTTACAGATTCTTTCCGCCATCGTTATTTTCATTGGCCGTCGACCCTTTACTTCTACAACTTTTGAGAGATTATTCTCATCCTAAAATTATTACACTTTTGGCTTCCTCGGAGACCCAAAATATCGAATGTTCTAAAGACTTCCGATATCATGGGAAATCTAGACCTTGAGCATACATTAACCACCGTGCCAAATGAATCTTATCGTTTTTCCTACAACTTAACTATGAAAGCTAAAACATTTCATTGTTAAAATTGCGAAAATTATATTAAAAATTTTAATATTAATTTATAAATTTATATACTCTAATAAAAATATATTGCGATTTTGTAAGAAAGATTGTTGAATTTCTTGCAACCTTTCAATTGTAGGAAATTATCATTCATTATATTCAAAAAAAAAATCTGTGAACGAATTAACACAGACAAGTTTTATTAGCCGACATTGTCAAATATTTCCTCCATAGTACAAAAAAAAAGATATTAAAAATATATTAAAGCAGAGATAATTTGTTAATTTAGCTAGAGTAGAGTATTCAAACTAATAAACTATTAAATATTACTCTTCCTATACATACTAGCACGCACAGACACAATATTTCTAAACCCTAGCCTCCTATGTTTCATGTGTTTTAGAGTTTTTTGTATGAAAATTCATTGATTTAGTCCCTAATATTGTTGGATTTCATATAATTGTAAATTAGTCATCAAGTTAAAAAAATAACAGCCTTGTACACCTATGAAGACTTTTAAACACCTTTGTAGGCTCAAATTTAATTTTATGTACACCTTATTTTAGGTTGTGTATACTTTTATACACATATACTTATTGTACACCAAATTGACAACCATTAAATAAATTAGAATTTATAAATATCATGTAAACTGTCAAAATACTGTTATTTAATTAATTTAAAACCGTCAACTTTAAAAAAAAAAATTGTGAACCCCTTTTTGAACATTTGTGTAAACCATTATAGACCTTCTAGAAAAATCTAATTTTTTTGCTGGAAATCATATTTTGGGGAAAAATCAATTTCTCGCGAAAATGACATTTTTAAGATTGTGTTTATTTTTTCTGCATTTTTTATAATTGAAAACTTGGATGGCATTTGTGAGAATCAATATTTATTTTTTTAGTACAAGTGTGATTTTTCAAAAAAGATTTCATATAGAACTAGTAAAGATAGTGGCATACTTTTAGCACTAAATAATGATACACTAAAAATTAGGTAACTAGCTAGCGCATTACCGTTAGGAAGCTCATAAAAGCAAGCATTTTTTGTTTACTCTCAATTCATATCGTTTAAATTTCAATGAAGTGTAATACAATAAAAGTTAACTTAGCAGTCTAATTTCCATTCTAATGTGCTGTTTCGTGTCGATTTCAAACCAATGGGTGTTGGAGATTTGGTGCTCAGGAAGTCAACCATCACAAACGCATTAAAAGAGGATGGGAAAAGCTGGTTCGAAAGGTCTTTATAGGGTTCAAATGATGCTTACACCAAATACCTGCAAGTTGGAAACTTTAGAGGTAAAAAAGGTTTAGAAGACATAGAACATTAAACACTTGAAGTTATACTTCCCTCCACGAATGTAAAATGATGAAGAAAATATAGTATTATATGTATATTAGAGAAATAAAGAAAACTCTCAAACAAGTTGTTTGAGGAGTGGATATAGTCCTCAAGGCTAAACCACTATAAATCTTAGTGTCTTTCTCTCTGTTCTTTCACTTGCATTACCCTTGCATTACATTCTTTTTATTGCATAGTCACATTTGTATAAACATACATTTCATTTACATAACATGTTACCTTTCAGTTCTCTTTACCATGATCTGTCTTTACGATAAGCTTGACAAATAAGGGGCAACGCCAGCAACAAGAGATATCAATAAAGTGAAATAAAGGAGTGGATGATTAATAACTATATCCAAAAAACAATAAAGTTATAGGATCCACTACCACCCAAAGCATTAGTTTGTAAAAGCCGCTAATGAGTAGAAATTCTTGCAGAGAAATTGGGGACACATCATAAAATCATGTGAACTAAAAAAGTTGTTTAGATATGTGACAAGTAGAATTCCTTGTAGGAAATGGGGACTTCTTATGAATGAATGGTTGAGAGGTAGAAATCTTTGTAGAAAACAACGACTTGTTGTGAATCAATGAAGTTGACAAGTAGAAATGATTGTGGAAAACAAGGACTTGTGAGCGATTGACAACTGCAATTTTTGTGGAAAACGGGGACTTATCATGAATTTAAGTAATTAACGTTGTAAGTAAAAGACATAGAAGAAACATTTGCTAAATCATAACATCATTCAATAAAAACAAAGGAAAGCCATCATTGGCAATGATTCGAGAGCCATCAATACGATGTTGCCATGTAAAAGCATAACATGAAAAATACTTCGTCCAAAAAGATTGAAAAGAGTAAGTAATAGGAAACAAATAACTAAACATCTGCAGGAGTAGTGGAACCCTTTGACAAGTCTTATGCAATCTCTTCACCCAAGCCATCCAAGGATTCAATCTTCTTATTGTCTACAAAAGGCCCAACATGATTATCGATTAAAGGCTCAACTTGGATATTAACTAAAGGCTCAATTAGGTGTTGTCCATGCTCACCAGAGAACGTTTACAAGCAAGTGAGATTCTTGATGTCGTCATGCAAAAAAAAATGTAAAGATGTTTTGCAAGAGGATTATCTTAGAGAGAATACTTCAACTTACACCAGTCAAAGGGACCACATAACTTGATATTATTAGAATGATTTAATTTTGGGAATGAATGACCTTTAAGGCTCTCTAGAAAGTGACGAGCGTGGCATAACCTAACTTTGATGAAACCATATCCTTAACGCGCCTTTTGATGGTAACATTCCTTAGCCTCACGATAATTGCGAACAACCTCCTTAATAGAAGAGATCTTCTTAGCCTAATGGTTTTTCTTCAAAGCATCCAAAGAATCATTCAATGCAATGAGCTTTTCTATGAGTCCTTTATTTTGCTTCTTAATTTGCTTATGCTCATTAAGTAAAGTTCCATACTTCTGATGGGAATCTTCTCATCCCTCTCCTTTTGATGGAAATCAAACGCCTTTGTAATTCGATTAAACTCTTGTTGAAGTGTCTCCTTATCCTTTCCCAAAGCATCATAAGGTTTCTTCAGGTCATCATACCCATAAATGGATTCTTAAAGAGAATCACTTAGAGAGTTACATTCGGATCAAAGACGATTACAATCTTGTTGGATTTGTTCCTTTTCTTTATGAAAAGATTGAAATAGTTCTTCAATTAATCATAGTCAAAAGCGAACCTCCCATGAGATTCCTCCAAATTATCCAAATAGTGAAAAGCATTCCTCGACATAGCAAGAGCAATTGCAGTTAGTTGGATGCTCTACACAAGAAACAATAACACAAGTTAATAATTAATAATTATGAACAAGTTAGTAAGAAGGAAGAAAAGCGGTGAAAGCATTACCTTAGCAAAACCCATTTCAGTAGCATTAATAACGTTAAGAGGATTTCCAAAGTATCTGCTTTCATCTCAGGGAAGAATCAAGCCATAAATAAGACAATGAGAAAACCCATTCATATCAATAGAGTCAGACTCCAATAAACCCAACTCGAGAAGAAATTTCTTTCCTTTGGACACTTGTTCAAAGAATGAGAGCAAAAAGTTTAGATGAAGTGCTCTTTTCCTTCGACGGAATAGAGAGACACAGAGATAAGCCTCATTCTCACAAAGGTCACGTCTAAGAAGTGGGGTTGATATTATTCTCTTTGTGTTTCCTCTAAGAAATCGCATCATCCAAAAACCTATCCAGGTCCACGCCTATAAGTAGGAAAAACAAGGTTAGTCACAATGATAAAAAAAGGTATCTTAATAAGACATATACTTTAAAAACCTTTAAGGGATCTTATAGAAGAATCATGAGAAGAAATTTCACAAGGATCATCACATGAAGGAATAGATGATTGATTTATGGAATGAGAGTTTCTATCCCAAGAGTTAGAAGGTGACTTAGAATGTGAGTCAGACAAAGACTCATTAAGGTCTAAAGAATGGTCTTTAGACGTTGGAAGAGGTTGAGGGCCATTAGTTCCCTATCCCGCATTGGCTAGGTTTTGACCAGTAAGAATTTCGATACAAGACATTTTATCACTGGAAGTCAAAAGGCGATCTTCTTGGCATAAGTTCCTTTTAACTTATCAAGATTGATTGATCGACTAATGTTCCTTTTCCAACACCACTGTCGATGAGCATGTTGGACCAAGGGTGGCAACATTGAGATTTCTCTAAAGTTTTGATGATGAAAAAACTGCAGAATTTGATCTGAAGTAAGATTCACTTACGCCAATAAAAATTCACGTACGTGTGTTAATGTCATGTACGTCAGTGAAGCCTCAAGTACGTGAGTTCTACCGTTAGATGAAACAGAAGCTACTGGAACTGAAACAAAGAGAACAAACGTACGTACGAAAGCGTTCACATACGTTAGAAATTTACACGTACGTGAAAAGTGTCTAAAGTACGTGAGTTCCACCGTGAGCTGAAACAGAAGCTACTGGAACT
The DNA here is from genome assembly GCA_948243855.1 of Flueggea neowawraea. Taxonomy (NCBI): domain Eukaryota; kingdom Viridiplantae; phylum Streptophyta; class Magnoliopsida; order Malpighiales; family Phyllanthaceae; genus Flueggea; species Flueggea neowawraea. The sequence continues at coordinate 14,794 of CAODLS010762566.1, forward strand.
AAAAAGAAGTGAACACACGTACGCTAGAAAAGGTTCACGTACGTTAGAACTTAACACGTACGTGAAATATATCCAAAGTACGTGAAATTTGATCAGAATTAAAGCGGAAAAATTGAAGTCTTGAATCAACTAAAGGCATGAAGCCACACGTACGTGTGTACTTAAAAGTAACGTACGTCACATATACAAGACAAGACGAAGATTGC
>CAODLS010762582.1:0-11209 GCA_948243855.1 Flueggea neowawraea
AGCCACATACTCAACATTTCACGCTTCCAAACGTGTTCTTAACTTCAAATCATAAATTCCATCACTCTCGGGACTTAACCACACCCAAACTTTCATGGATAACACCCTTAAACATTCTCAAACATCTTCAACACCCAAACATCACTTCAATCATTCGAGGTTCAAATTGGGATTGAACTAAGTTCATTCGAAGTCGAATGATGTTCCACCAAGGACCATTGTCGGAATTTGGTCGGAACACTACAGAGAATTGATCGAAACGGACAGGGTATTACAGACGTAGATCGAATTGATCGAACCACGTAAATCTTGTGTTCTTGTGTAATTGTTCTTGTTTAATTCAGCGTTCTTCTGTCGCTTATTTTCCTGACAAAAACCTCCTAAATCAAGTCATCAAGGCTAAATCTTCCACACGCATTTATAGTGTTTCTTTTTTTTTGTTCGACCATTCACGATTTCTTTTTCAATGAATGATGTTTGTGCTTTTTGCTTATTTAACTGTGCTACAACCAAAGGACAAAGCCTATATTGGTATAGTATACAGAAGTAAATTACATAGTATAAAAATAGAAATCAAACACGTTTTTTTAAAAATACTAGTCAATTTACCACGTGTGTTGCTCGTAGATTTATTATATACTATATGTTAATATTATAAATATTTCAAATGATACTATAATTAATAATTGACTACAATAAAATTAGGATACTAACACCATAAATAGTACTACAAGAGCCAAGTAGTCCTTAGTCGCATTTTTAATTTTTTTTAAGCAGATGTTGTCTCGCAAGTTGTTGGGGTTTGAACAAATCAAAGAAGCATGATAAAGGATTACTATGTCATATAATTTTGATTTCAAGACGCATGTTCAACAACTAAAGGCACAAATCCACCTACTTTTGTGCCAAAAGGATGTTATTGTCACCTTTAGGCGTTGTGCAAAATAATTTTGTGATTAACTTAGCTCTTCAATACCTAATATCTGTAGAAGATTTTGTTAATGTTATTTTCAGTAGCCTTGGTGCAATCTATTATCAATTTGTTCACAAAATTGAAGGCCATTGACAACCTCTTTATAATAATCTATTTGGTTAATTTCTCAACAAAAAGATGTAATTAAAGGCTAATTTTTTTATCCTTGTATGGTGACAAATTATCTGCTCTTTGCTCTTGAGATTTTTGTTCAAGTTGCAGTTGCGACTACTATTATACCAGCTTCGGCCGTGGACATGGACGTGCTTGAAGCCACATGCTCGTACTCCTCCTCGTCCATCTTTGGGTTCAACCTACAACACTTCAGGTCTCCACCAAACACACAAGCATCATTGTCGTATGCATGGCAACTACACACGATCCCATCTATCATTCAATAAGCATTCATGTCGTATGTTATTGTTTCTCACTCGGACCCACCCCCAGTGTTGTTGTCATCTACTGCCACTTTAGCCTGGTATTCCGATGCTTTTTGTCCTACTTCTTGTTCCAGCGACACCCGCATTGTCCAATAAAATTAAATCCACCTCTCCTTCTCAGTTCTCATATCTTCATCACTTTTCTCCTTTCTCGTAAATGTCTTATGTATCCATAAACAACTTATCAATCTTCTACTCAAATTCAAATACCATTTTCTTTATCAAATTCAAACAATTTTAATAACTCTCCCTCTTATATTAACTTGTGTCGGCCTTATCCAATCTCCTTATACGAACATATTAAATTCATAAAGGACATCAAAAACACATAAACCATCTCCTTCAAATTTATCCAAAAACAAATCAATCCTTCTCATTGTTGATTTCACCTCTTTTGTCAAAACAACTTGACATCATCGTCTATATAAGGTAAATATAACATTCATTCGCTTTAAACAAAATTATCATCATCTAACAACTACCCACCACATACAACATAGAAAGCCATAAACACTCACCCAATTCTTATCGTTCCAAAATTAACTCATAAAAAGCACAAAATTGTTCATCTCATTTAACCTTTACAAGAATCCTTTTGATTAAAAACAATGATAATATTGCTAAACCAACAACCAATACACAAGCTTGTAAAAACAAAGTATGGAAAGATGCCATGGGAGAAGAAATTGATGCATTAAATTTTAATCACACATGGATCCTTGTCCCTCGTAATTGCGCAATAATTTATGTTGGTTATAAATGAGTTTATAACATTAAATTGAATCATGATGGAGTATCACTTCATAAAGCTCGTTTTGGTCAATGAAGGATTTTATCAAAAATCTAGCAGTGTAATTGTAAATCTAGCAACTACTTGGTTGCTACTCTTACTGTCCAATAATTGGATTATCAAGCAATTACAACTACTTGTAAATGAACAAGTTGAATGGATTACATAAGTACAAACATCTAATTAATGGACTAACTTTAGGAATACACTTGTACAGTAAATTATAATGATTGGCGAGTTCGGGTTAATTAGAGTTTCTTCTATTACATAGAATGTGAATTGTTATATTCTTTTGTTTGTAATTCCAACTTCTAAGTTATATCGAATTGATTTATTTTGTTAGGAACTCATTTCTTTTTGTATAACTATTTCATGTGTTATTTATAATCAAATTTTGGTCATAAGATTTTATATGAATTTTATTATTTTGGATCCAAAATGTTTGTGAAAATTTTTAATGGCAGTTTTGTTAAGAAATGCAGTGTTAAATATACTGTAGTTAGAAGTTATATTGAAACTTCTACCGGAAGATTAATTAACACTAACAGCTTGGATTCTCATGCTTCTAATAGTCAGAAATTCACCTCCAATGGCTAGAAACTTTTTTGCAATGGTTAAGAGGACATGTTTAGCTATAAATAAGCCTCAAAAAGTTCAAACAAAGCACAAGAATTGAGTTCTTTTTGCTTACATCTTTCTAGAGTCAATCTTGTCATTATGCTTAATTTGAGCTAGTTTCTCTAATAGAAGTTAGAGTTGCAATATTATTTTGAGAAAATGTTTCACACACATCCTTGTGATATTATTGTGTATTTATAAGGTTACTTAACACCCTTGAAGTTAGAAAGTTGTAAAGGTTTTAAGGAACTGTGAAGCTTAAAGTGTAGGAGGTACTTGCCCCTTTGGAAGCAAGTTGGTATACTATTTCGAAGAGGAAAATAGTGAAAAAAAAAACTCTCAAGGAGAAACTTAAGTAGTGGAAGTGGCATTGGATTAAGCCAAACCACTATAAATCTCAAGCTTGATTTTCTCTTTTTTATCTCTTTATTTTATATTGTTATATTGTATTGTTTAAAAAAAAATTAACTCTCCCTTTTGGTTTGCTATTTAACCAACACACACTTTTCCAATTTTGCGAGTCATCAAAACTTTGAAAATTTTAATGTTGGTTCTCTTATATCTCCAATTTTTTGTCAAGTGAAAATTTATCTTTCTTGAGTGAAGAATCTAATTTAACTATTAAAACAAATATAACTAAAAAATTTACACCTCAAAATTGTACTTGCTCGCTATTGCCTTGATTTTTACTCGAGTAAAGGACTTATTGCCTTAACTATTACTTGAGTTAGACGTTGTTGTATGAATAACAAAAAGTTGGATTTTCATTCTTAGCAAATTGATGCTTTAATATTGCTCCAGTGATAAACCTCGTCATAGGTCAGTTCATTCACAATTTCTAGTCTTGCTCGAGTAAGAACCTTATTGCTAGAGTGATAATACATTATCATAACTTAAAGGAAATTTAATCTGTTTTCTTGTGTATCTCTAATTTTACTCTAATGAAATTTAGTTCATCCAGAATCTCTTGTTTTGCTCAAGCAAGAAGCTTGTTGCTACAGTGAGATCACATCATCAAACTTAAAAGAAATTTAATATGTTTTTGTATATCTCTAATTTTACTCGAATGGAAATAATTCTTACTTGAGTAAAGCATTTGACCATTAACACAAATATATACATTCTAAAAATTTAAACCTTGCATATGTATATTTGTTTTTTTTGTGTTAGTTAGTAAATATTTTCTCTTGTAAGAATTTTGAGTTTTTCATTTCTAAAACAACTCCATGTGTATGTGAGTTTGAAGATGTTTACTCTATTAAATAACTCATATTATTAAAGTTACACCTTTCTTGCTCAAATAAAATGTATTTATTGTACATTGCTACTATCTCTATTCTCACTCGAATAAAGAAACTTGAAACTTGTCGATCTATTAAAACACTTTTGTAGAATTGTCTCTCATAACTACATCAACTAGTGCATGAGTTAGATGTTGTTGCTCTAATAGCAAAGACTTAAACTTTCACCCTTCAAACTTAAACTACCTATATTCTTACTTTAGTAAAGACTTAGAAAAATTATACTTAAATACCTTTGAACACAAAATTGAGAACCACTGTTTAGATAAACACACTTCGTAGATTGTAAGGCTTAAGTTTAAATTTAGTAATTATATGTTATAATATTTTATAAAATATTTTAATTTTCTTTTATAAAATTGTGGATTATTTCCTAATGGAATTAAGATTTACTAAATATGGTTTGTTCCTAGTTCAATTAAAATTTATTAAACCAAAACAATAATTATGACACTACAGTTTTGGTCCATGTTGATTGAGCAAATTAAAAAGCTTTTTGTGTGTTTTTTTTTAGGGGCGAACAGACAATAATAGTTGCAAATATTAATTACTAATTGGCACAACAATAGAGTGATCAGCTCACCTGAAAGATGAATTTAAACTGAATTAAACTAAATTTTTATACATTATTTTTTATGAGTAAATAAAAAAGATAATGTAATTAACAATTTTCTTATAATTTAGTGCATACTTGTTCATACGGATAAACCAGAAAAATACAAAAAATGGTCGGCTTCTTCGCATGCAGTTTCTTTGAGTATTAGCAATAAATTAGCACCAAGAATTCATAAGTTTTTTTTGGGTCAAGACATACTTAAAAAATGAAAAAATAATTACATGATTGTGTTATGTAATGCATACTTACTTGTGATAGCTCTTCTTTGATGTCTTTGCTTTAGAACCAAATTTAATTAGACATTTTGTGTATCTTGCGATCAAAACCTTTTGATTCACATAAGGTGGTTCTACAAATTTGATTGTGACATTAAATTTAATATTTTTCATGAAAGTAATCTATATTAAATGATAAATTGAATTAGGAGGGTTATACATGTTCGATTGAGAGGGTTAATTTAGTTGGATTAGGAGTGTGATATTAGATTAAATATTTTTCATTAAACAGATTTTTTAATTTTACATGTTACAATTTGTAATTATTGTACTAAAACTTATTTATATTTTTTCACTAATTTATTGAAGATATTTATTGCACTATTTAAGAGCTGTAACAAATAACATGCTTTTTTATTAAAATATTTATTTAATGCAGTTTGTTTCCTTTTAAAATACAATCAAAAACTCAAATTTACTCACAATGTTGTGCCACATAAGAATCCAAATCAAATTAGAAGGCCTACCGATTTTTCACGTTTTTTCACATTTGAATTAAATTAAGGACCTACACTTTTAATAGGTGGACAAAATTTATAACGGTCCTGAGATTTGATATATTCTCTCTTTCAGTTCACAAATTTAAAAATTAACTGCTCTGATCTTTCTCTTAATTTTGTTAGTAAAATATAACGGTAATCTAATGTGTCACATAAGTATTTTTGTGTCATTAAATTCTTAAAATTAGTAGATTCTATGTGTCACGCCAAATTTCTGTTATATTTGACTAACGAAATTAAGAACGAGAAACCAGAGCGATTAATTTTTAAACTTGTGAATCGGAAGAAAAAATACACTAAACCTCATAAACCACCATAAATTTCACCCTAAATAGTAATATAGATAAAGAGTAATTTAGATACTTAATTAATTAAAAATATATTCAATTTTTTTCTTTTTTGATCCTTAATTAAGGGTATATTCAACTTTTTTTTAATTTTTTAATATCCGTATTTTTTAACATAATATAAATAATATTCTTAAATACTTAATATATAATTTTAATACACTTGAAACAAAACACGTTTAAGCAACTTTTGGATGGATTGATGGTCTAGAACCATGTCATAATTCAACAAGTACAACTTTGGCCTGATTTTCCCCACTTTTTCACCAAGTATTACATTACAATCGTAACTGCAAAAACACAAGTTCTGGAATTCTCAACTATGAATATAGAACATGCAGTGTGAAGCTAACTGAAAACCAACATGTATTCCATTTCAAGCACTTTTATGCAGATCAAACTTTCTTACAGAGGAGAAAAATAAAAGTAATACATACTCATTGATACTTCCACATTTGTACAGGGATTGTTATCCGCTAAATCAATGAAAATAGTGGTATAAAACAAGGGATTCACAATGAGGAAGTTAACGGCAAGATTAACTCTAAGTCGTTATATATAGAGCAACTCATACCCTGGATTCCGATGCCGGCCATTTTTCTCTTTTACCAGCCGAAAGAAAGGATGAACAGGGAGAAACAAAAAAAAGCACAGGAAATTGTTTGTGATTTGCATTTTAAATTAATTTATGGACCTGTTAGTATTCTTCCCATGTTCTGCGGATATGGATAAGAAGAACGGTTTAAAGATGGAATTTCAACATTTCGGCCATCACCCTGATTTTGTCTAGATCCATACTGATTAATGCCACCGTTTATGACGCCATAGTAGGCCATAATTGGCGGTGCTTGAGGTATTCTGAAACTGGAATTGCTCATTTGGGTTTGGCCGTTGACAGCTTCCGGACGCAGTGCTTGTTGCTGGTTATTGGATCTGTTTTCTGCAGAACTGATACCAACGCCGAGATCGAGGCTAATTGTCTCAGTTTCAGCTAGCCGGACCCTGGATGGTCCGCTTATAGGTGCTGCTGTTCCTCCAGTGTCATGACTACTCGTCCTCGCTGTTGGTACATCATGATTGTGCTTCCCCTCGTATGTGGTTATCACCGCTTTTGGATCATGAGATGCCCTCTCCACATGTTTCCTAACAGGGCATCCGGCATTTGTGCACTTGTAGTAACTCCTGTGCAATATTCAAAAACCATCAGGAACATCATAGTTGGAATCCAACAATACTACAATAAGCATACAAACAGAGTATTACAAACAAACAAGACAAGAAATGGTTATAGTTGCCATGCACAGAACAAAGGAACTGAAGTATTGTCATGCTCATCATCTTTTGGGTTAAAATCAATGTTCTAGGATCTTCACACTAATTTTCAAGAATGAGAAGAAAAAGTGCCAGTGGTTATTTTCAATTAAATACCATCAGATCTAAACTTTGATTGAGCTATCACAGTTGCAAGACGAATTCCAAATAGGAAGGATCAATATAGCCTTCTTAGAATAATGACAAGTGTGTGCCACCAATTGCAAGAATGCCAATCCTAAAGATTCAGATCTACAGTGATGTTAACACGCCGGCCGCTGCATTAGCAATTCACATTTGCCATTAACAGAAGGAAACAGAACATATGATGTCTCATGGCCACATGTATATAGCAAGTGGTAATGCCATAATGGGCATCATGGTCCACAACAGGATATAAATGATTGTCATGCCACTACAGGTTATGAAAGTTGTCATGATGCTTGCCAATTAATAAGGGAGCCAGCACAAATTCTAACTCCTATGTACGATCTGGCCGATAAGTTTCAGCATTATTATCAACATTGAAAACATACCTTGGATTAGGATTTCCTCTCACCACTTTCTGGCCATATTTGCGCCATCGGTACCCATCATCCAGTATATCAACTTCGCTCAGAGTTTGAACAACCACACGAGGTTCTCGGATTGGCTTGACCACTGGAGTAACATCAAAACCACCAGCTTCTAACTTCCTGCTTGACATAATTAGAATGTTTATAGGTTAGTGCGTATGTACTTTGCTACACAGTGATCATCTAGATATGCTAATTCATACCTCCGTTTAGAAAGCAGATCATCATCATCCTCGCCTCCTTCTACACCATCATCATTTACCGCAACAGGAGACAGATCAGGGGTATCATTTGGCTCTAGGGTATGAGACATCTGACCATATGACTTGTCTAGAAAAAAAAATGATACACCAAAATAAAGAATGCGCACACATTAATCATGGATATCATGGAAATATAAAAGGAAATATCCAAAAAAATTCAAATGACCATGGAATTTTACTCATACCTTCTTGTCCAGGTAAGGACAAAAATTTGTCAGATCTATTATCTTGCCCTGGCAAAACAGGACCAGTAGCATATCTACGGCTGGGTTGGGGTTTAGGATGGTCATGGGTACCCTTATAGATAATCTCTGTGATTTGACCATCGTGAGAGCGCTCAAATAACTTTTTAACTTCACAATTGGGATGTGTGCACTTGTAATAACTGCGAGGGAATTCACTTCCTTTGACATGTTTCTGTCCATATTTCCGCCAGTTATAGCCATCATCAGAAGCCAATGAAGACCCACTTCCCCCTTTATGTTCAGATTGTGATGCTTGAATCCCAGTGTTGGATTGTGCCATGGGGTTTAGTTCATCCGAATCAAGCTCAGTAGATGCAGCAGCATTGGAGGCGACCATGTGGGCAGGAGCTGATAGAGTCAATTCATTTGAGGAGGCTGCCATCTCACTTTTAACTGAAGGAGATGATGGAAATGACTGACAGTTACCCTGGCCTTGGACTTGCATAGATTGTTCACTTCTCCGGTGGTTCATATCTGCAGGAACCTTGAGACAATGGACATATATTAATCCCAAACTTCATAAATCAAAGCATAATTGCAGACACCAAATGAACTCAAATGGAAAAACATAAAAATAAATAAATAAGGCAGAGGAAATAAAAAAAAAAAGGAATTTAGTTTAAAGGGACATATCATCATCTTAGGATACTTACACAAATATCCCAAGAAAAAAAGTATCAAACAAACCAATGGAATAGATGTTTTCTTTTTATATAATACTCCATATGTAATATCTACTCCCATGAAGTTTTAAATGGTGAAAGAAACAGCCAGAGAAGAAGCTAGGCAATTCCACAATTGATTCATAATATTCTCTATATTCAAATAAAAAGCCATTGGATTAACCAAAATAGTGATAAAATTTAAGTTACAACGATGAATAGGAGGAAAAACATTCCAATCTGGAGTCCAAATCCATACAGTTAAGACAGATTTCACATTCATCGATTATTTAATAATTCAATTATAAAAGTACCCTGTCTGGTCCAGCATGAGGTCTAAACTCGAAGCAGCTGGATTTTCTCTCTCCAAAGGAGTTGGGGGAAACTGTGGTTGCCGAATATGTGTTGGACACAAAAGATCCATGTGTTGCTTGAGACTTAATTAATGAACCTGTAGTTGGCGACGGCTCTGGCTGCAAAACAAAAAGAATATGAAAAATAAATTTACTCGAAATCTTTTTCAGTAATTGACCAGTACTTCAAATGGGAAAAAATACCACAAAAACATCACCAAAGCAATAGCAGTTCTATACTAGTAAGGAAGAAAAAGTAGAAAGGAATAGAAAATTGAAGATAAGAAAAGTTATGCTATTCCTGCAAACCGTAAGCTCATCACTACTTATACAAATTATGACTGTTTTATTGGTCTGCACCACTCTCAATATTTTTCATACACACAGCATCTTCAAGCTTTTAGATATCCTGTCTTATCATCATCAACAAATAGACAAAGATCAACGAATATAACAAAGTGATGTCAGCCAACAGATTCCCACAAGTCGACATATGCAACAAGCATAAAAAAGAATAATCTTAACATCACCAACTGATAAAGCCAAAATCTGACTTTATTGCATTACTTCCACTAAGCCTAACACCCCTCAATCAAAAATTCAATCATGTGACTTACTGGGATGAGCCTAAAACCAATATCTTGCGCCTGACCATATATTACTCTCTCTACTACAATAAATTTAAGTTAGCTGCTGTATGCGACGGAGTTTACTCCCATTGCCTTGACCCAGAATTCATTCCAAAATTCTACATCCTCTTTTCATTTTTGATAAACACACAAAATATCATTATTTTTAATTGAAGAATTTGTTCCATATTCTATGCACACAAATGAAAGGAGAGAGAAAATAAGGGAAGATTTTTTTCGTACAACAAAAACTCATCAAATGATAAAGAAACAAAAAGCACCAACAAAGGGCAAGATTCATTATGTGAAAAAACAACACTGAGATTTAAATATAGAGAAGACCATACTTCTATCTAAAAGCCATATTCTCCAAAGACATTCCAATGGAACAAACTACATAGACATAGCGCCAATTTAGTGTTTTTATATCACTAAGCATCAGAACCTAACCTGAGGTTCCAACATGAGCACTCCATGAACAATTTTCTTTTAATAATAACAAAAGGAATAAACAGAACCACATATAAAGAACTCCAAACAAGACAAAAACAGCAACCGAAATTTACACTGTAAGTGTTTATTTGGTAAAAGAGAGAGCATCTCTTTTTTTTCTCCTTTATTAGCTCACAGCCTCACACTTTGAGTCCATTCATTCACACATTCATCAATTCCACTCTCCAAAATTATCCAGTTAACAAAGAACACTACAACTACAACTTAGACTTAACGGCACTACACGCAAAATCGTTATTTTAATGGCTGTGAAATAATTAAAAAAAATATATTCCAAAAATTCATCAACTTTAAGCAATAACGACCAAAGCTTCGAATCTCACATTCACTTACTACCCACTTTCGAACAACGTCCAATCCTCAGCTTACTCACACAAATAACCATATTTTTACACGAATTAGATCTAAACCCACTTCCATGACACTCATAAGCCAAGCCAAACACCACCCAAACCCCAAAAAGTCCCCAACTTTCCTTCACTTTCCGCCATTTCCACGGCAAACAAACAGCAAATTCAAAAACTTTCAATCAAATCCACAACTAACCTTGACATTAGACAGCAGAACAGGAGACTCCAAAAAAGAAGTCGGGCTCAGCCCCTGAGGAATCGTTATACACGCCGTTCTCGAGATCGGAAGCTTCGCGGGAGACAAAAGCTTGTACCTTGCTCCTCCTCCTCCGCCTCCGCTGCTACCTCCGGTGTCAGCCTGATCTCTAGCAGTGTCGCCGCCGGAAAGTCTGAGCTCTGGCTCGATAGGAGTGTCCATTGCGAGTTGTGGGAGTCAAAGAAAGAGTGT
>CAODLS010762863.1:0-11101 GCA_948243855.1 Flueggea neowawraea
TTTTGGTACTGTGACAATAGTTTGTAATTTGACATCTACATGTACGCTTCGTTTATTTGCTCTGTTTAGAAATGCATCGTCGTCATAAGAAAGTTAGAGAGGCCGCTAGGCGACGATTCACCGAAGCAGCTAGTCAGTCTGTTGCAGATCAGCATGGTTCGCGTGATATGTCGTAAGTTGCAGTTTCAACACCTTAGTCTCAGCTACCGCCTGTGATTCAGACAAATATGTATGGGCGTCTTGTCCATGTCCTTGGACATTTTAAGCGATTCCTTTTGGTCACAAAAAAAACCAAAAAAAATTGAACTATTGTCTTTATATAAATAATCGACTGCTCAGAGTTTCTTTTTTTTTTTTCCAATGACTGCTCAGAGTCTTCATTGATTATAACAGTAATAAAATGATGTTATTTTTAAACTTTCTTCTTAGGATGTTAAATATTTATTTAACAAGTTTTTTATATTTTGTTTCTAAAACAAGAAACTAGAACAAAAGGTTGAACTGCTTGTAACATTTTTAAAATTCTAAAATACTTTTACTTCTTTTGATCTCTTCCTCTTTTTTGAACTTTACACTATCCCGTAGAATATCCTCCTCAGACGAGATTTCAATAGTGTGAAAAAGTAAGTGGTAACACTTTTTTATCCCATTCTAATAGAAGTTTGGCTATACCATACGTAACATCATTTTTCAGCTTTAGCTTTATGTACATAAAATAGCAGTAAGAAGCCAACACGTATGTTCAAAACAAACTGAACAATATAGTACATGCTGTGCCAACCCATTTATCTACCTAACTTATTGGTAACACCTTCCACATGCATATGAATTTCATCCATACATATATACCAACATTTCTAAATTTCTTATATGCTTATTTGCTTTCACCTTATTTTCTTCCTCATTTTTCCACTTTACTAGAATGAATTTAATCATATAAATTGTCGAGTTAAAATAGTTTAGTTGATAAGCAGCATTAAGCATATAATGAGTGGAATAGAAAAATTTTCAAGTATTTTCAAATATTTATGGGAATGAACTTCTTCTTTTATGAAGCCCATAGTTTATATAAAAAGAAATTAAATTATATAGCTTATATTATCTAACACATATGGTTTTATATATATGAAATCAGTATTTATTATTTTGTTGGAGACCATTGACTATTTATGATCAGCAACTAAAAACGATAAACAGCCTTTGCAAGATCCCTAAAATTGTAAAAGAAGAAATGTTAAGGTTAAAATCAAATTTGAAGATTTCGGCTTTAACTCAATCGAATATTGGTTCATGTTTTTGTAATTTCATTATAGTTGGTATTAGGACATCTCTACTCCTTAAACACTTATAGAGATTGATGAGTTTGTCACATCAACATTTCACTAACTCCTCACTTATCATACTATATCTCCTAATGGTTAACATTTCATTATACTCTCACATAGTATTTACAATCACTTTAGTTATTATTTATTTATTTATAATTTATAAATTATAATAAAAATATTTATTTGACATAAATATTTTGTGTGTGTGTTATTCCACTTATTCTTTCAACTGAAATTACATTTAATTGAATTTTTATTTGACATAAATATTTTATTTATTTAATTAAATTTTCAAAAAATAATAATTTTTAAAAATAAAATAGTAGCTTGGATAAATATTTAAACTAAAACAATATAGTTATCAATAAGAAGAAATTTGGATTAACCAAATAAAAATAAATTATTCATAATAACAAATTATATAAATAACACGGATTAACCAATTAAAAAATAAATTACGAAAATGATCATGTATCTGTTGCATTTGAAAGATCATTTTAGGAAGCAACATTTGTGGGTGGAAAAAATGATATAATAAATTAGGTGTATTTTGTGAGAAAATGATGAATTGAAATTTGAAACCATATTTCTTTAAGAATGAAAAAAAAAATAAAGATGATAATGTATTGCATGAATAAAATAATCATAAAAACAAAATAATAAAAATTAAAAAAATTAAAAAAGGAGGAGTCCACTTTATCAATAGACCCCATGTTATCAATGGATCCACCTGTTGATCCGCTTCACCCAAATGAAGCGGATCAACATATTATGCTCTCTCTAACGGGAGAGCATAATATAATGGGGAGTTAACTCTTTTGTTATGGGTACTCTTAGAAATTTTAGACTACTCAAGCTATAAATTGGGTAGCAATTTAGGGGGAACATATACTTTTTTTTATCTCTCGAACCTTCTTGTCTCCTCTCTCAGCCTTGGTTCTCCTAGGTGGTTTTCGGCATTTTTTACCGGCGTTGCCGGAAAATGGGCGGTAATGTTCAATTAATGAAACAGTCCTCTACTTTTTTGGGGGGAAAAACTGGGTAGCAAATTTAAATATGATTTTTTAGTATACTTTTATTTACATGATACATATAAATAACACAACATGATTACAAGAAACATACACGAAATTAGATAATTAGATCTGTCGTTAGTTGTATCCGTAGTGGTTCCCCATTCAAGGGGGGTTGACGAATACGAAATGTGGGTTTGAAAACCCGTGAACCCTCTCCTATAGACGACAGTGGAGCGCAAATGATGAACAAGTTGAATGGAGTGGGGTCTAGAAAACAAAAACCCTACACACACACACAGTGTCTCTGTGGTCTTGTAAGTTGTGCCCATCTACCATTTTTTGCCGACCTTTTTTTGTTACTTTCATGTCAGCATGGAAACAGCAGTCACAAGATTCACTCTTGTAATAATTTTTTTTTTCAAAGTTGGAGGGAATAGATTAGAGTTAAAAAAGGCCCAAAGTGACTTGTTTCTGTACCTAGATATATATCTCTTTTCTTTACCATAAAACCTGCAATTCAAGGTCAAAATTGGAGGTAGAGGCTTTCAGATATTGGTGGGTTAGTTATGATGGACATGAATCTATTATCTGTACTTGCAATGATTGTTCTATATATTGTGATTTCTGATACTACTTCTCTATCTTATAGCAATGATTTTTTTAGCATCACATTTTCATTTAGACTTTCAGATCTTATTTAAGTGAAATCGAATTTATGGGATAAGAAAAAACATGGTTCTGACATCGTCTTCGACACTAAAAAAAATCACAAATTAAATTTCTAATGAGAATAAAAAAAATTCATAAAGTGCAATGAATTTGTAAATTTGATATTTTGAATTTTCTGACTGTAAAAACTAGAGTATCGTAATTTTTCTGAATTATGTCAATTATTGGAATAAATCATTTATAAGTTATTTGTCAAAAAAATCATTTATAAGTTGAAACAGATCTTGTTTTATCAGTTAAATTTTAAGAATTTATTAGTCTTTTTAAATGGTCACGATTTGTTAAGTAAAATTTGAATTTATAATTTGAACCAACTTTAAAATTTAAGCGATCATACATCTATAGTCAAAAGTAGTGGTATAACCTTAAGTAGCCAAAACATCTAATTAATGGAATTTTTCCTAATTTTAGTTATTTCACTTATTTGTAGATTTTGCTTTGATAAAATCTTACTTATCGCTTATTTAGTTCAAATGAATTCGACAAAAAAATTTAAAAAATGTAGATTTAGGAGTCATTGCATGTGTTTAATAATTTATTTTAAATATTAAATATAAGACTGCAAAATTCATATCTACTAGTGATGTGTGCAATACTTAAGTAGAAAATTAAAAATATATTCCTTCAAAAAAAATTCGAAATATATGTTTTTTTAGAAAAAAAAATTACCTCATCTTTTTTATCCTCCTTGGGAGGTTCTTTATTTTCTTCTTTGTTCTCTTCGGGTGGTTTGGGCAGAGGTGAAATAAGCTCAACTTTGCGTCCACTTTTCCTTTGAAGTCTCTCACACACCTTTATTGGGTCTGCCGTTTTGCCTTTCACCACCACCTTCCTCGCTTTGCTATCTGTTTTTACCTCTTCCACTCCTGTAATTTTGACAACATTTTCTACATTCTTTAATTAAATCTCCTTTCTATATTTCATATATAAAACATTAAGCCTCTTACAACTCTGATTTTCTTTTATTTTTCACGTTGTTTCTCTAAGAAACAAAAAATAAATAATTTTTGTTTTTTTCTAAATTTAATCTTCAAATGTATAGTTTTACTTCCAAAAATTAGTGGTAGTATTTGCCATTAATTTCCACAATCTTTGTGGCTGTGATATTAAAGTTTTTATCTGAGAAAATATAAAGAAAATATATTAATGGAAAAAAAAAAAAGAGGTAATAAAGTTGAAATATAGAGAAAAACCTTCAAATCCTTTCAAGGCTCTAGCAACTTTTCTGGCACAAGCTTCACAATGCATATCAACCTTAAGAACAATCTCTGGAGCCTCTTCTTCTTTCTTCTCTTCATTTTTCTCTTCTTCCTTCTTCTCTTCCTTGTTTGCTTCTTTATTTTCTACCTCTTTATTCTCCTTCAAATATTAATTCACACACACCAACCAAAAAACCCAAAAACGTCAGCCTCTTATGTATACACGTTAACCTAAAATTAACATTAACAAATAAAACCTTGAGCAAATCAATTTTTTTCTTATAAAAAAAAAAAGGAAAACATAATGTGTAAAAGATCCACAAACATAGTTATTAGACCAAAAACCAAAGCAAGCACATAAATAACACATTAAGCGAATTTAGTAAATAATAAAGTACATGTATTTATATAGTTAATTATATCTAAAGAAACAAGTTTTCTTTTATATTATATTAATTTTCGTAAACTTACTTCCCCCATGGCGGATGATTTGGCGAAGCGAAGCGAAGCTCTCTCTTGGCCTCTCTCTTTCTCTGTGCGTCTTTCTCTGTGAGTGTCGAAGTGGTGGAGATGTAAATAAATATTTATGTAACGCAGGGTTTATGCAAATCTGACGTGGACTTTTTTCTGTATAGAGACTACTCAGATGTCCTTCACCTTACTCCTCCATTTCCCACCAATTGCCCTTCAATTATCTCCAAAATGACTTAGATATTGAGATTTTTTTTTGTTATAAGACAAGTAAACCTTTAACTATTGATGGATAAGACACTTTTAATTATTTGAGCTAATTCTAAGTAGTGATTT
The DNA here is from genome assembly GCA_948243855.1 of Flueggea neowawraea. NCBI lineage: Eukaryota > Viridiplantae > Streptophyta > Magnoliopsida > Malpighiales > Phyllanthaceae > Flueggea > Flueggea neowawraea. The sequence continues at coordinate 5,080 of CAODLS010762863.1, forward strand.
AATTTTGAAAGTTGTCTTATCTACTCGTGGTACCATTGACAATTATTAAAACAACTTAAGTTTCTTTAATCGAAATTACAAGAAAAATCATAAAGTACTTGAAACCTAGATCAAATGGAACCAAGATTCAATCTTTTGGATGAGTCATTTTATGAAACTTCACCAAAAATCGTATTTTGACTTCTTATTACATGAATTGACTCAAGTACAAATGAATTAAATATCCATTGATAACTTCCAAAAACAAATTTATATTATTCACTTAATCTCGTTGGTTTAGCTTCCAAACAATCCAAGGTTTCGAAGAATAATTAAATAATTTATTTACTAAACCAAAATTCTGTTCAGACAAAGGACAAGTTGGTCATAGCAATTGCCAGATGTATAGAATTCCAAACATGGAGGGCCACATTTTAGGTCATCTTTGAACTAAAAGGAATTAGCATGGCTACGATTAAGGTAAAGTCATGCAATAAAGTGTACATAAATTGTAATTTTTTTCTTAAGATAGTGTGATTATTTAATAATGGAAGGATTAATCTTCAAATAGCAAGAGCTTTATTTCGTCCTTTTGATTAAGCTGATAAAAGTCCTAAAGTTGTGACGATAATAAGGCTTTTTTTTGTATCCCCAAGAAAACTTTACTGGCTTAAGACGAGGATATTGTTCAATCATGAAAAAAGCTTTTCCTTTTAATGATTTGATCAAAGCATATACATTGATTGATTCGTAATCTTTTATAAATATAAGCTAAAAGATAGATAAGTGTTGTATATTTTATTAAACTAGTTGGAAATGCACGTCTCTCATTTTTATTAAACTTTTTTACAAATTTTTGTACATTGATGGCTAAGTTATTGTTTATTAAATAATAATTCAGAGTTGAGGGCACATTAGTTGGAAATTAGATACAATTTTACATATCAATGTCAAAAATTTAGATGATATTAGTGTAAATATGCTTTATTATTTGTTTTTATTTAGTATAGAGTGTATTACAGCAATGGCAAAAGAACTTCTTTATAAATAATGTTCTTTGTAAATATGTTGTTGCTCTTTTCGCCGGCTTATCACTTTTGACGACAATCTTTGTTGTGCCAATTTATACTCCTTTAGATAGTGCGGCGTATAGTTGTCTATGAGAGAAAACATGTTGCGGTAGGTAAACGCCAACATTGGGTATCGTCTGTCCCTGTTCCTTGTTGATTGTTATTGCAAAATGCAGATGAACTGGAAATTGTTTTCTCTTAAATTGAAATGGATATCCCTCGTTTTCTGCTAGAGAAAGTAGAATTTTTGGCAACAATACTTGTTTCTCAGAATGTTGATCCATTGTGATTTATGCATGTATGACATTTCTTTCAAAATTCTTGTAAACCATCCTTGTGTCGTTGCACAAACTATTTGACAGGTCCAAATTTCTCAAAAGAATTATTAGACAATTAATCGTTTTCTGCTAAAACCATTCTTTTGCTAGTGTTACTCTCAATTACTTGTCCTTTATTTTTAGCAAGATCATCCCACAACACTAATGAAATTGCAATTAATATAAATAAAAATTATAAGATTACACATAATAAGTTAACACATAACTATATTAAAGGATAAATAACAACATACCAGTTATCCACAATAATAATCTCTCTTTCCTTTAAGGTTCTTTTTTCCTTGGCTATGATGATCATTGATTGTACATGAATTACTAAACCCAAAACATCTGTATGAATTAAAAAATAAATTTATTAAAAAAGTAAACAAAAAAATGTTATATTCTACATTATTGTGAACTATTGTGAACAAAAAAATATATTTTTAAGAATTTTAAAATGAAATTTTAAAACAACAAGTTCAAAAACATTAAAAACAACAAGTTCAAGGATATTATATGAAAAAATAGCATGTTCAGGGACTTAAAAATAATTTTACAGATAAGACACTAATGTTTATTCATGAGATATTAGAAAATCACGTTTTAGTCACTAATTTAATTTTGCATTGACATTGAGTTGATTTTTATTCAATGTTGATATTGAGTTAAAAATCAAGTTAATATTGTGTTGATTTTTATTAACTTGATATTGAGTTGAATTGAGTTGATTTTGAGCTGATATTGCATTGATTTTGAGTTGATTTTTAATTCAATGTTGATATTGAGTTAAAAATCGAGTTGATATTGTGTTGATTTTTATTCAAGGTTGATATTGAGTTCATTTAAGTTAATTTTGATTTTTTATTTTTATTTAAATTTTATTTAATGTTTATTTCAAATTATTTTTAGTTTTTTAAGAAATTTTTAAAAGGTCTTTTAAATTTTGATTTAAGGTTTGTTTAAGGTTTATTTAATGTTGTTTTAAATTTTACAAAAGTTTTAATATTTTTAAAAAAATTTTCGTAGGTTTACTAATGTTTGTTTAAAGTGGTTTTAGTATTTTAAAATTTTTATTTTAGGTTGTGTTTTAGTATTTTAAAAGTTTTTAAAATTTTCTTTAAAGTTTGCTTAAGGTTGATTTAGGATTGTTTTAAAATTTTTAAAAAGTATTTTTAGTTTTTTTAAAATAATATGTTTATTTAAGTTTATGATATTTTTAAAGAGTTTTAAAAGATTTATTGAATTGATATTTAGCTGATTTTTATTCAGGTTGATATTGAGTGGAATTTTATTGAAATTCTAATTTTTTCAAGTTGATAAAAAATCAAAAGTTGAGTTAACTATTTTTACATAGGTTTATTTTAAGGTTGAAAATTCAAATAAAATTTAACATAAAAAAACTGGATGAAGAAGAAAAATTAACTAAAAATGAAAAATTATGGACTAAATTGAAAAAAAAATACGAAAGGGCCAAAATTGAAAAATTCAATAATATAAGGACTACACTGTAAAAAAGAGATGAATGACATGATTTCACACGGACAAACCAAATGCCCGTTTAGATTGTTAGATTTTGGAATATAAAGCCTATAAATCAGCAGAAATAATTCACAAGAACAATGGAGCCCACAATTCTGGAATCCAGACCCAGTGTGGCCATTTATGTTCGAAAACCCAATTTATGGTCGGCCTGGTAAGGCAATCAGGATCTTTTGAAAGGTTGAGAGAATAGAGATGAGATGGGGCCTCACAATACTGCATCCATTCATTGAACGACAAGTGTGGTAGATAAGCACTGCCACACATTATTCTCCAATGAAATGAGAATGGCATGGAAAAGAAAGAAAAGTTTGGGAGTTAAAAAAGGTGACTGAATTTTCTGTCTTCACGTAACAAGTTGACATTCAGTTCAACTCAAGAATCTCAATGAGACAGGAATGCAAATCCTTTATAACAAATGCATCTAATTTGTCACCTATGGAACTTGGAAAAATTAAAACAACAATGTCGATTTTAATCTTTGTCTTCTTTTTGCAAACGGAGAGAGAGAAGAAAAGTATTTTTAGACTTGTAGAATGGTGTGTCTCACATTGTCAACTATGTACTTAGAAACTCAGAGCTTCTGAATCATGTAGTTTAACCTAATGGTAAGATAGCAACACTTGAAACTCGAGTTCCCAAATTTAACAATGTGTTTGGTATAAATGAATTCCACAAATTTTTGTGGAATTCATTTGTATATCTTAATTTTTGTCAATTCCTAAATTTGATTTGATTTTTTAAAATATTCAAATCTAAGGAAATTATTTTAGTTAAATTTTATTCATTTATAAATCCTATTAAAAAAATGAGATTTGCTAATAAATTTCATACTTATATCAATTTGATATAATTATCCTCCACATCACTTTCAATCTAGTACCTATAAGGATATTTTTATAAATAAAATACAAATAATTATAAATCATCACTTATTTTCAAACACAAAATTCATTTACAAATAAAAATTTTCATAAAGTACAAGATATGTTAGTTTATTTACAAATACAAATTCTTATGGATTTCATATAATTTCATTTACAAATGGAATGAAATCAAAATTCATTTGATACCAAACAATATGTAAAACTCACTAAAGTGGGTAAATTTGAATAGTATATATTAATGTCTTAGTAAAAAAATCAAAATTTATACTAGACAAAAGAATTCTATAGATTGCAATAATCAAGAAATGGAGCATGAAAAGGGTAACTTGGGTCCAAAAGGATTCGGGTTTAACTCAAAGAGCCTAGTTATACTCAAAGTGTATAACAATTCTAGAATAAACTCGAAATTGGTCGAGAGTTTGGATTTTTGTTTAATTGAAGTAAATAAAATGACTTTAAAATAAATAATAATAAAAAAAAAAAAGATTTTGGTCATGTCAGAGCATTGCCCGAAGTTTCACCATAAAATGTTCACAAACAGAACAATGTGAATAATGCGTTCAATATAAGGTTATAAAATGGCAACATAAAATCGAGACTTTACAAAATTAAGGTCTTGAATTAGTAACAAAATAAATACTTGCACACATGTTCCCTCGTTTCCTAGCAATTGAATTGCAGGTTCAAGCAAAAGAATTGAAGATAAATCCTATTGACGCCGCACCCCGCCCGGGCAAAAAAAAGTTGATAAATCATCTGGGAAAATCAAAATCTAATAGGAGTGACAATTCGGGTCGGGTCGGTTTAAATGGGCCGACCCATTTATGACCCGGGTTTTAACTTAGTTAACGGGTCGATTCATTTACAACCTGAATCCGTTTAACGCCAACCCGGACACGACCCTTTTATTAAACGGGTTATACGACACGATCCATTTATTGTAACTCATGACACGTTTAACACGATAATACTCGTTTAACCTATTTAACACGTTTAATTTATTTAACATGTTTAAATTATTTATAATACACAAACAAATATACGATTAACACTAAAATAATTTCAACTAAAATAATAAATATTTATTTATAATATCCACCAACACAATAATATTTTAAATAAAGGTAAATCAAATACAAAACAACTAAAATTACAATGTCCATTAAAAAAATATAATTCCCAACATAAAACAATCTTTTTTAAATAAATTTAATCTTACATAAACATAACTATCATTTTTAATAATCTTCATATCTTTTTTTCTTGCATATATATATATATATAATAAGAATAATAAATTAAATATTTTATAAAATAAATTAAGTAAATTGGTTAAACGGGTTATAAACGAGTTGGGTAATCCGTTAACCCGTTTAACCTAATTAAGTAAACGGGTCATAAACGGGTTAAACCCATTTAACCCATTTTTTCTTGTGTCATAAACAAGTCTGACCCGTTCATAATTTTGACTCGTTTATAATCAACCCAAGCCCACTTAACTTCGTGTCAAGTCGTGTAATCAGGTCATGTCGAAATTGTCAGCCCTAAAATCTAACTTCTGAACAAAAACGTAAGATTATATAGAACAAAAGCAAGCCAAGAATCTTCTACATCTTTATCTCCACAAATGCTTCTACAAAACCTCAAAATATATATTGGTTTCGGAAAAAATACACAGCAACTCTATAGTGTTTTAGGAACGTAACCTGTGCCTGAATAGCCCCATGACGGCTTCGACAACAAATCAGAACTCCAAGGATAACTATTACTACACAAAATTGAGCATGCTTTAGCTTTAAATAACCAACACTTCAACTAATCAATTGTTCAAAAACGAGATTTCCTTTTTCTAGCAGTGTATTTTGTGTTGGGCGGGACGGTGTTCCCTTTTCTTCTCATTTGTTCCTTCTTTTTCAATATCCATTCTCTTCCTTTCCCATTTTTGGTTATTTTCTGCTTTTTTCTAGGTCTGTGTCGGTCTGAAACGTGAACCTGCACGTTTAACATGTATTCATGCATACTAATTTAGCAACTGAAATTCACAAAGGGAACAGAAATAAAACTTTGCACGGTCCAAACGAAAATCCAAAACAGAAAATCCTATTTTTGGTGTACAACAAAATGTCTCACCGTCTGGTTTTCTTCATCTCCGCTAAGATCATCATCAGAGCAACTTTCTCCATCTTCACCTTTTCCCCTGGGAACAGCTGTACTTACCGATGGCGGT
>CAODLS010762993.1:0-15933 GCA_948243855.1 Flueggea neowawraea
GGAAAATTTTCCATAATCCTGAACGGCATTGCAAATGTTGAACAGTGGGTTTCAACTTGGCAGCAGTTCTTTTCTTGATAGAATGTTTATGAGAACTAACTTCCTTGCCATGCAGTTGAAGGACTTCTTTGAAAAAGTAAAATCAACATTTTTTTGAGTCCATACTAGTTCTTCTATTTGATATTTGCTTTTCGTGGTTTCTTTTACTAGCAGGACGCGAGGGGTTCCCACAAGGCTGCTGTGGTATTTGTTTTAGGTGAGTATTCTGTTCGTTTAGAAGTTGTGATGAATTCTTGAAAAAGGTTTGAGTTTTTGAGGCTTTGATGTGATAATAAATGCAATTTGTGCTCCTCATCAAAGTTGACACACAACTCTAATCATCATTCCATAAGTCAGAGAAGACATAGAAGAAAGGTTGTAATATGTTTACAATTTGAACATTTTTTTAGTTAGAAATTCTTCTCATCAATGAATTGTAGCTCAGCGTTATCCCTTTTTTTTTTGGGACTGTGAGCACAGCGTTATCCTTGATTGTTAATGTTGAGTTTTATTATTGCTCTTGTTATCACCAAGTTCAAACCTGTATGTACAGTGAGCAAACAATATTTCGATTCTTAATCAGTGTCTGTGATGCCATTGGCATAAAAGTTTAATCAACATTATCCATTCTCTCATTTGTTTACCAAGATATAAGGTGCTCTCTTTCTTTCTTTGTGGAAATGGGATATGGTTTCATTCCCATTCATACCATTCTTTTTTTTGAGAGTATGGTGTTTGATTTATGAATTTTTCTTCGATTCTCATCTATGCCTATTCCATGCTGTTGGTTATAATTTAACAGGTGGTCCTGGCAGTGGAAAGGGAACTCAGTGTGCAAAGATTGTTGAATACTTTGGGTTTGCACATCTTTGTGCTGGTGAGCTTCTTCAAGCCGAAATTGAGTCTGGATCAGAAAAGGGGTTTGTATTTATTTTTTCTGTTTTTTTTTTCTACGAGATATTTCAATTTAGTTGGCTTTGTGCTTCCCTCTCTTCATTTATTCTATTGTACAGCCAACATCATTTTGCACTTGTTATTACTATGCTGTTTACGACAGATTTACTGGTCATTCTTGTGACAGAGAAATGATCCAAACCTTCAAGAAGGAAGGAAAGATTGTTCCTTCTGAAGTGACGGTGAAGCTTCTGCAGCAGGCGATGCAACAAAGTGAAAACGAGAAATTTATCATTGATGGGTTTCCTCGTAATGAAGAAAATCGTGCAGCATTTGAGAGCATTGTAAGAAAGGATTTCTTATTGTTAGCCCACTCATTTATACTCTTCTTTTTTTGCCAATTCGTAATTTAGGTATCTCTTCATTATCCATGTCGTAATTGTGTTACTCGGCCATTTCTATTATGTCTTTTGGTCATACTATATATTTTGCTATTCGTTGAAATATCTTGCAGGTAAATATTGAGCCAGAATTTGTGCTAGTTTTTGAATGCTCAGGAGAAGAGTTGACACGACGCCTTCTAAACAGGAACCAGGTTGATATCTGGCATTTCTTTTTTTTTTTTCCTTCAACGGATTTCACTTTAGATGGAGCTGTTGAGTATTCTTCTTACTTCACAGGGAAGGGTTGATGATAACACTGAGACTATACAAAAGCGGCTTAAAGTTTATTTTGAATCAACCTTACCTGTCATCAACTACTATGAATCCAAGGGGAAGGTTCAGAAGGTAGATTAATTGGTCTCCGTGCCTTATTTTTTTTAGGGTTAGCAATTTCTGACACGTTTATGACACGATTACGGTGTACACGATTATGAGACGACACGAATGACACGAAATCAATTTTTTTAATGTTTATGTAATGTATAATGAATGTATAACGATGTGTGATAATAAAATGACATGACACGATTACGACACGACTAACACGAATGGTCACACCTAATTTTTTTTCCTCATGTGACCATGGACTTATATAACCTGGTGATGATTATGAATTTTATTTAGGTTGGAACTGCAAATCTGTGTTTTTGAACAGTTTTTTGCTGTGTTAGGTCGATTCTCAAAGGTCCGTTGATGAGGTGTTTGAGGATGTCAAGAATGTCTTCTCCAAACTCAAACCAGGAGAAAATTTGGATTCCACAAGTAGAAGAGTTGTACAAGAAGTTTCATCATGACCTCCAGAGTTGATATAGATTTACTGAAGCTTTTGACCATGTTCAAGTTTATGTTTTCTGAAGAAACTATGCTTGCAGACATTTTAGTACTCTATATGTACAGTGGTTATGGGTTTATTAATGGGCAGAGTTGGAGCAAAATTTTGTCGAGTGATTAAGAATTGGCACTATTTTTAGTGCTGTCATTTATTGCAAGAGAGCAATATTCTTGGATGGAGTTCTTTCAGATTCTGTTGCAGGAATCCAATTGTACGATTTATTAATCTTTGGTTCTCCTTTTCTGGGTTCTCACTGTAATCATAAATAAAACTTAGTTATATTCTTGTAAGCTCATGTTCTAGTCACCAGGCAATTTCTGTCACAGCAAGTCGACAGATAAAAAGAAAATGCTTGTTACCGATTGTCAAAACATAGGAGCTTCAATTAATCCATGTATAGTTCTTTACATTAGTGTGATCGTATATCGTAATAAATGTTACAAAATTGCACTTTAATGTAATTGGCCAACTGAAAAATCAGAACAGTTCCATTTTCAAAAGTAACAATCAGACAACTGAGGAAAAAATGGTTTTGCCTATTCTGGTCGTGTAGCAAGTCTGAAACTCCCAAAAGCCTATTGATTTAAACTGTAGAATCCGTTGAGCATTGACAAAACTGGTAGGTTGGAAAGGACCGACTTTCTGACGATTCAAGTAAGCTTCTGGTTGAATTTGCAAGAACAAAGAACTATCAAAAATTGAATGTTTCAATCAGAAGAAACATCAACACCTCTTTGCTTTAGAAATTCCTTGGCCTCCATAATGTCCTACAAACACAAAATAAACATTCATTAGGAGATACAAAATAATAAAATTTTCACAACTTCAGAAACAGAAAAGCAAGATCTGGAGTTCAGGTGAAAAAAAAAAAACATAGACGCCATTTCTTGACTAAGCCTTCCTTACAATTACATGAAGATAGCACATATGCAAAATAAAGCAGGTAGATCCCACAAAAAAGCCAAAATATAACCACTGCATTGGTCATTTTTTGAAGTGTAACAGGTTAAGCTTCGTTGCATTTTGCCGGTGAATAATACACAATAATTGGCAAAGGATTTCAAAAAATTCTTCAAAATACAAAGGCCGCAAAAATTCCGGAGTACAATGAGATTGATATGCGGAGTACAATGAGATTGATATGATGTGCCTACTTATAATCCCACAACAATCACATAGGATGTGGAGGATATGATAAGATGCAGTGTAAGGCAACAGTAAATTACTTGTCAATGATTTTTCTAACTCAGACAAGTTGATACTCTGTCTCTAGAGGTTAATAACAATGTTCCCAATTTCACAAATAAAGAATAAAACTAAAGAAAGCAACCAGGATGAGCTGAGAGAAGAAATTTTGATACCTGCTGCAACAGCAGGGCTTCTTTTGGACAAGTTGGAAATTGCATAAGGCCCACCCCAACCATTAGAAGACCATAGCATCCGAGTGAAACAACAAAATAGATGGGTAACTGAGAAAAAATGATTAAAAACAATGATAAGCCTGGTTGTCCAAAGAAATGGAAAGAATATTCGCCACAACCAAAGTAGGAAATTGCAAAAAGTCTCTCACCAACCAAGCATGGCTACAAGGAATTAGAGATGTTTGAAGGAGGCCAATCCAAACTGCAGAGATAAGCACCAGCAGAGCCATAATCTTTACAATATGCTTCATTGAATAAGTGATGAGAAGGTGGTCCTGCGTCCTTCAAGTCCTGGAAAGTTAAGCATTATTCAGTAATAGGAAGAGCTAAGTTTTTGCTATAAGTCTTCTTCTAAAAATTCAATTCAAAGGAAATCCAAAACAACTAAGTAGCTGATTCAAAAATATATTTTTAAAGAATACATTGGCATACACAAAAAGTTCTTTCAATTGTCACACCACAATCTCTAACTATAACATATTTCCTTCACCTTGAGGGAACCCAAGGACAGTTTAAGGGTCAAAAAATCAGGTAATGTGGCAATTTAGAGAAAAGTGAATGTGCATAATGGTGGCCACAATCAAATTATAAACCAAACAATGTTTTAAGTCATACTTTAAACAAGTTTTATCATGTTCACAACCACACTAAAACATTCAATACAAAGATGCCAAATAACTGCTGCCATCAGATCTGCAAGCTGATCTTTTTCATTTTTCCATACATGGAAACTCAGAGCCCTTGCGCAAATTATAGCAATCATCATGTGGCAGCCAGGAAAACACAAGCAACAACTATTTTAGCACCAAACTGCGAAGCAAGTTCAACAGAGAAAAATATTTTGGAATTTTTAGTTCTCTCATGCTATAAACCATCAAGCAAAGAGTTTTCAAAAAGCCCACATCAAATTCACATTGTTAAAAACCAACAAATTGTTGAATCAGTGGTTAGTATGGGCTATGTGCCAAAAGGTCAGGGTTCAAATATCAAAAAAGGTACTTGTTGAGAGACGAGTAACCATTAACGATCTAATTTACTAGGTGGGTGACCACTCTTTGTAAAAACGAAAAAAAATTCACATTATTAAAATAAAAGGCTGCTATCAGAGAAGATATATCAGTCGACATTATTTCACAGCCATATTACAAAACAATATGGAAACAACAATTTAACACAAACCCAAAGCAAGTTTCCCAAGAACAAAAATTCTGGAATTTGTTTCTGCTTCTATCAAGCAATAGAACATTAAGCAATGCAATTTTTCAAAAACCATATCGAGTTTACGCCTACAATCGGAATTTTTTTTTTCTAATTATTTCACTGCCCTTTTTGCAAGACTCAAAGCCCTTTCCCAAAACTCTCATACATCATATGGCAGCAAAACTTCAAATCTGAGTCAAACAATTCAACAACAATGATAACGTAAGGTTCTTTCAGGATTTCTCAACAGGGTTTTCATCGTAATCATCAACTAAGATCATAAGGCATCTGCTTTGCCATTAAATTGCAAAAAAAGAAAGAAAATTTGAGAAAATGTATATATATAAATTAAAAGGCAAAAATTTAGGTTTCACTTACTGGTCTATAGATCGAAAGAGAGGGAAGAAGGAAATTTGTAGTGGAGATTGATGGCAACTACAGCGACTCTGTAAAGGCAAACGGTTAAAGTAGGAGAGCGAGGTAAACGACGAACAGTTAGCTGTTTGTGACTTGCGAGGTTTAAGAAATATGGTGGCGTTTGTTTTCTTGTTTACAGTAAGTACTCTTGTTTTTGAGAACTGGTTTAACGGTGGTTTTTGTTTCCTATCCAAATAAAAGTTGTCCAGATATCCCGAACAAAGACTATTTAAAATCCACACCCAAACAAACCTCTTTCCTCCGTCCCCAAAGCCAGACGAAGAGCTTCTACTTTGCTTCTATTTCCTCCCTTCCAATTCCACTCTCTTCGCCAATTCCAACCCGACCCGATAAATTCCGCAAAAACGTAGAAATTTTCAGAATGGGCACAACCGGAAGCGACGTCGAAGCAGGCTTCGCGAAGCTTCAAGGCGAAGATTTTGAGTACTACATGCAAACATACTCAATTGTCCTGGGCCGGAACTCGAAGAAATCCACCGTCGATGTCGACCTCTCAAGCCTCGGTGGCGGGATGAACATCTCTCGCCACCACGCTCGCATCTTCTACGACTTCACGCGCCGCCGTTTCGCCCTCGAGGTCCTCGGAAAGAATGGGTGCCTCGTGGAGGGTGTTCTCCACCTCCCTGGAAACCCTCCGGTGAAGCTTGATTCGCAAGACCTGCTGCAGATTGGGGATAAGGAGTTCTATTTCTTGTTGCCGGTTAGAAGTATTCTCGGTGGCCCTCTGGGACCGAGGCACCAAGTATCGATGGTGCAGCCGTATGGCGGGTATCATTCGGGGTCGGTGGAGAGAATGGTGGGGCCTATGGCTGTGGCAGCGATGAAGAAGGGTAGAGGGAGAGAGGTTTATGAGGAGGAGTACGAGGACGAGGAGGAGATTGGTGGTAGTAGTAGTGGGAAGAAGGCGAGAAGAGAGTGGTTTGATGGGTATGGATATGGTGGTGGTAGCGGTAGTGGGTCCGGTGGGACAGCCGGAATTGCTGGAGCAATAGGTCGGTAGTGTGGTTTTACTGTTTTCTGATTGTTCAATTATTGGCTTAGGGTGTAAAGATTATTGCTTTCAGCGATATAAATTTTGTTTTACAATTTTTTATGTTGTTAACCTATGGTTTAGAGCGACCCCGGTTCCACTGGATCATAAACAAATTGGTTTGATTATTGTAATAATATTGCAGATTAGCATCAACATTGTTAATATAAACAAATTGGTTTTGATTGTTGTAATAATAATACAGATTAGTATCAATATTGTTGGTTTTGTATTTTGATATTTTCGATTGTGGTTGTTGATGAATGGATGTTTTCTTAGGATTTGAGAGCTGGGGGAATATGTGCTTGCTATGACTCGGTGTTTATTTTGTTATGGATGCGTATATGTTCTGATTTTTTGATACTAAGTTCGTGTCTATGATTGATTTGGATTTATGTTGCCGCCTTTAATCCCCATTAATTTGTCTTGATAATTTGGATGGGGGATTTTGTTAAATGTTTCTCCAGAACTTCAATTTACTGATATTGTGGCCATATGTCCTGGTTAACGGATGTACTTGTTTTTCTATGATGTTTTATCTTTACAACTTGTCTGGTAGTGATTTGAATTGAAATCTTTGCATTTTGGGTATTGTTCAAAATGTTTTTGAAAATTACAATTGTCGTTCATCATCTGCTGTTGTAAGTAGGGAACAATTTTGGCGCATTCTTTTTTCCTGTGTTAAAATCCTTGTGTAATCTAAGTCTAATGGATATTGGATTCATTAAAACTGAATTCCATCTGCCACATTCCTTCATAAATAGTTTGCATTCCTTTCTGACTCTGCAATTGATGCAAGACAATAGCTTTTTTCTCATTGCATTGGTTTCATCTATAGCTCCTGCTCAGAAGAAGTCAGAGGGAAGATTGCGGCCTGATCGTGAGTCAGACAACCAGCAGCTTTTGCAACTGGAGGAGAAAGATGTTGTATCATCTGTAGCTACTGTGTTATCTGATGGCTGTGGTCCTGGGGACTGGATGCCCATGGAGAAACTCCATGCAGAGGTTAGTAGCTTTATTAAATTAATGCCATTGCCACTCCCTTTCGGAGGCTTGCTAATGTTTTCAGAAGTTATTAAAATTAAGTTTCTTCTGAAGATTGGGAATTTTAATATAGATAGTTGCACTTTAACATATCAATATGACGACATAAGTTTATATTTGGTGTTGTAGCATGCCAAATCATTTTGTCATCGCTAGGAGCTTTATTCTGGTAGTTTTTGCGCAATGTCATATCATCGAAACCACACTTCTTATGAATGCAGTTCTTAACAAATTATGTGCTGGTTAAGATAGATTTCTTTATTTGATATCGCCCACGAAAATGTGGATTTTGGTAGCACCTTGACAGAAATGATGCCTTGCAACATTCTGTCAAAATATGGCGTCATAATCGAGTTGTTCACTTGAGTTTCAACCCCAAAATGATTTATTTTGGCCTTGGGCTCCACTATGCCTTGACACAGGTGCAAAAGTCATATGGGAATTTGTTGCACTGTCATCAAATTGAATTGAATGTGTGAACTTCTTAAAAAAAAAAAATTGAATGTGTGAAGAATTATTTGTTGTCACTTTGTTTTGTGTGCGTTGTCTTTAGTTGTTCCATTTATTTGTGGTTTTCATGTTCAATCTCTGAGCCTTATGTCTTATATTTCCATGCTTGTTTCAGTTGAAAAGGCAGTACGGCACTGTATGGCATCATAGTCGGGTGCGAAGGTATCTAACGTCTGAAGACTATCCTGGTCCAGAAGCCGAGAGCAAACCATGGTATGGCCTACTCATGTTGCTAAGAAAATACCCAGAGCACTTTGTTATCAACACAAGATCAAAGGGGCGTGTTACGCTGGAGTTCGTCTCTCTGGTATCCCTGCTGACATAAATTTCCAGATATTAACAATTCTTCTCAAGGCTTTAGCTTATTGGAATCTCGTGGTTAGCGGTTTTTGGAACAATTTCCAGTGTCCCTGGCACTGGGGTGTCAAACCCTTTTGGCACTTATAAATGAAAAACCTGGACGTAGGCTTGTTATGTTGCTGTTGTTTTCCTATGTCTTTCTGACATCTCCTGTAAATCATGTCCCTGCTGACGGGATTTTCCTGAATTTGTTGACAGATTCTCAGTTTTTGTAATGTAGCACTTTTTGTATGGAATACTAGAAACTCTTTTTAAGATTTTGTTTGGTATTATGGTTAGAGAAATGATTTTAGCAAACGTGGATAGACAAACAATGTTCTATAAAATGCACCAAAACCATGTTCTATAAAATGAACAAACCATAATCGATACATTTGTAACTCCCCAATACTAGAGTGAACTCCACAATGGAGCGTTAACTGCTTTTTCCCTGCCACAAAGAGAGGTGTTTTTCCGAACGAGCTTGAAATGCATTGCCATCCATCATTTCAGGCTCAGCTTGGCCAGAGTGGAACCAGTCATGGAGCTACCTTGTTACTACTCGCGGCTAGAATGTGAAATCCACATCCCAGCACAATTAGCACCATTGACGAATCTTGGTTTTTTGTTTCTTCTCGAATACAGTAATCAACAAGATATCCAAAAAGAAATGTTGAAGCTTTCATCAATCAAGGAAATGATGCTAACCATTGCATAACTAAAGACAAGCAAATATATCTCAACACTTCGGAGAAAATTTTCTTTAACACGGTATCAGAGAGCCGACAGTCACCATTTCAGCACGCTCATACTGCCATGCCGTATTCTGTTTCAACTAAAGTTCGTTTAAATTATAAGACCACAATAACCTGAGAACCAATTAACAATGTAAATCAAAGGAAATAGCAATTACAAGAGGGAGCAAGACCCGTTAATATTATTATTTTTGCCAATATGAATTGTCACATATATGAGTTTCATGATTCTTCTTTGTTTAGTTTACCAAGAGCTCTTTGTGCATAAAGTTGTTTTTCCCGGGCTTCCTTTTTAGCGAGGGCTTCTTCATCAAGCACTTGTATAGGAGACCATTCTGGCCACTGCAACCAACCACCCTTCTCTTTGTTCCCTAGCACTGATTCTTTATAACTCCTGAATGTTGGTCTTAGCCTGATTGTCGCATAATCCACTGCCGTCCCCACAACCGCAAAGATAATTGAATAACGAAAGGCACCATACTGACCACCTAAACCGTAAATGGGAAACAAGTGTGAAGCCAAAGGCATAGCGAATGATATATGATTTATGATACACACAAAAATTTGATATGGAAAATAGAAAAAGAAAATGAACAACAGAAAGGGATAACATTGAGAGTAACAGAGAGCATATCGGAGAACTCAAAGCTTCACCTTTAAAGGATGGACCAGAATTCAACATTTAACCAACAAGAACAATAAAAGAAAAACAAAAGTAGGTGGTCTAGCTAAATTGTTAATCCAGGCCCTTGTACAAATGAAGCAAAAACTTCTGCAAACACTAGAAAAAGAACTATGATAACTCTAAGCAATGCATATGCATGACAGAGAGATTGACCTTGAAGACGTCCGAGGACAGCACCAGTACCAAAACCTGCGACTGCAGAGTTCACTAGATCATCAGGTTCTGATTTCCGAGATACTCTTACATATTCACGAACCCCTATTGGAATCAAAGAACAACATTAAACTTTTATTGTGAGAGAACCTCTCAAGAAAAAGGAAAGAAAGCCCTTTGAACCAAAACCCCATTATCGAAGGGTATTCAATGGAAAAACCAGTTTCACGTTTCTAGCTACTCATTTAACCACACCTAATTAGACGCAACCTGGTTTCTCAACTCTTGTACAAACTCCATTTAAGTTCATTTCTCAAGGAATCAACAGAATAATGTTCAATAACACTCATTCCTGGAAACAAAGTATAAGACATACATTCTGGTAAAAAAAAGTACAAGACAGAATTCTGGCCCCAAAAAAAAAAGGTATAAGACAGGCATGGTAAATGGTAAGAGCAAAAACAAGAGTACCTGAATAATATTAATCCAAAACTACAAACAAGTAGTTGCAAGAGAGTGTTGCAAATAGAAGCCCCTAGCCTTTGTAGGTCTAAACATACATTTTAGGATATACAATTCATAACAAAATAATTTTAATAGCTCAATCATCTCAGGGTTTCAACAATACAACCATTAAAGCTAACATTTTTGACTCTAAATTGCACCCAAAAAAGGAAGAATATAAACATTACCACAATAGCAACCGGTAACAATGGCTAAATTAGCAGCATAAGTAGAAGAAATAGAAGCAAGTCCATGAGTCTTTCGATACTTTGACACCAAGCCAACTCCTCCACCGGCAAGTCCTGCACCAAAAACACAAAAAAACCTCCAACTTTACACTTGAAACCTGAAACCCAATACAATAAATAAACCATCAAAGAGAGCCAAAAAGAAAAAAAGAACCTGCAAGGACAGTAGGGATTAATATCCTCTCTCTCCAATTCTCAGAGAATGATGATGAAGGAGAAGAAAAAGGCGGCGGTGGAGCTTCCGGCTGTTGTGCGTTTGAATTGGTTGAAGCCATCTCTTTTTCTCTTCTCCTTTGATTCAATTGCAGCGAAGTCTGACTGTGTAATGCGGTAGCATAGTATAATTACGGTGGTGGTGACTGCTTGACTTGTGATGTGTGATCTGTCGGGTTGAAGAAGAAGTTGGATAGTCCGGTTTGGGAAAACTGGTCGGTCGAATATCATATCGGCCCAGAATTTCCCCCAAGTCTGGATCTGTCTGAAGACTCTGAACCCAATTTCCTTCTGTTGCTTCACAGTTAATTAGTTATTATAGTGTTAATTAGTTATTAATTAGTTATTAACTATAATAACTAATTAACTGCATTCACATATTGCATTTTTACACTTTTTTTGTGTGTTTTTTATAGTTGTTTTGTCAATATGCAACATATTTACTACTATTTGAGTATACTTAGTTTTTCGAAAGATACAAGACTACAACCTACTAAAAATAAACACCACAAAAATATCTTCATTTGTATTCTTTAAAAAAAATTAACTATAAATTAGTTGGTTTGAATTCTTTTTCACACGTCATTTTATTTGCTTCCAAAAATTGAATTCTCAACTTTTCAATGCTACAATTTATAAGTTTTTTTTTCATATGTAAAGAACGTGTATCTTTGGAGATTCAATGTTGGGGTCATTTTGATACTGCTTATTAGATGCACCTTCAACATAAGAAAAGAACTAATGCTCTATTTTGTTGATAGCTTAGGAACTCTCTATTGATAAGACAAACTTTAACAAAATTCTATTTAAAGAGATTCAATGTTAGGGTCATTTTGAGGTTGCATATCCACATGACAAGACAGAGGTTGACAATTCAAAATGCCCAAACAGCAACTTCAAACATTCAAGTGAAATACTAGTTTGTTATGTGAATTGGGTTTATTACACAAATCACATCGTGAAAAGCAAAAAAATTGATAATATGTTGAATAATATATGTGCATAAGTGATAACCAACAAACGGAAAATAAGAGAGAAGCATTCTTGATTATATATATTTTGTCCAGCAAATGAATTGCCTTCTTGTAAGCAAGTACCTGAAGCATTCATTGGTTTCCAATTTCTCTGTTGTGAGAAAAAAAAAACTTAAAATAAAGAGAAAAAAGAAGACTGCAGCTTTCTATCACGTATAAGCAGGTCCATTGAAGGATATAGGAGACAGTGCCATCTAATATTGCACTTTCTGTCCCCTTTATTATAGAGATGAAACTGTAAAATCTACTTAATATAGGAGGATGAATTCTACCGTAATCTGCCCTAATAGGGGCCTTTTGTACACCAAAAATGGAGGCCTTACAAGTTCTGGAATTGTTAGGACTGGATTATCCAGCATTTCTGTCGGAATGTTCAAGATGCCGATGACTCTGGCTCCACCTCTTCTGAAGTTGAATTGCCATTGGCTTCATGCTTGTCGTCCCAGTCACCATCCGGTAATACAGGCTCCGATTTCTTCTGCAACCCTCCTCCGATTCTTCTTTTCTGTTCTGGATTTGTTATAAACGGCAAACCAATTAGTATTTTCAAAAATGAAAGAAAGAAAATGGCATTGAACACAAAGGAAAATTTACTTTTGTTATTAATGGCACTGCGAGTAATTGCCAAAAATTCTTCCCACTTGAATTTTCTAAGTTCTTTCTGCTCCTCCTCAGAGAGGTCAAAGTTGGGTTCTCTCCCACACATAAAAGCAGCCCTGACAATATTAAAGCCTTTTCATAAATGCAAATATTATGGAGGCCACTTTTTTTTGACAAGTATTATGGAAACTACTTGCTGCAATGATCAAAATATTTTGAGACAATAATGACAAAAAGATAGGCCCAGAGAAAAGAATCAGATTCAGAAGTACAGGACGATAAATCTGTTCCTTTTCATCCTTAGAGCGAGAGATGGATTGCAAGTTTTCCTTATCCAATTCCATCATGGATGATTGGGTGTCGTTGCATGGCTAGACCTCCTTTCATGTTCTACACATGGACAGTACACCATCCTAATGCATTCTAAGATTTTAAGACTAAACAAAGTGCCATTGTTACAATAAATAAAGAACCTTTATTACATCACTGATCACTAATGTGTATGCATGATACAAATGGGCTTATAGCTCATTGGTACTGGAGTCAATTCCAACACCTAGAGATTGAGGGTTCGATCTCTCGTGGGAGCAAATAAAATGACTTATCAAAAAATGTGTATGCATGATCACCTTGGCGGCCAACCAGACCGATCTTGAAAGGCACACCCCACCTGACCCATTCATGCTCCATCCGATTAATGATAAAAGACCAAAACTATAATTTCTTATTCTATAGATCCAAATTGTTGTTGGATCAAGCCCAAGCTTGTCCAGATGAAGGTTGTGCACAAAGATAATACACAACCTATACCTGGAATGCAACTGATCAATAAAAAATGATGACTGATACAGCGTTTCACTTCTCATTTGTTCTTCAGCTGTCTTAAGATAAGGCAGAAAAAATGGCAAGGGTGAACTAAAAGCATACACAAGTAACTCCATGTAGACAACGACACATGTTACAATTCATCCCTCCATTGACTGAGTCATAATTCATTGGTGAGTCTAAAAGCTTTGCCTTCTCTACCAAAATGAATATCTCTTTAGGATGAGAAAATGTGAAATGCATCTCTTAATACTCCTATATTCTCTTAGTAATTAGAAAAGGAAATTGTTTTTGTCTATCATGGCAACTTAACACATGACCAAAAGTCAAATCCATGAATATCCTGCGGATGCTGCAATTGCAAGCTATAACAGAAGGGACTACAATTATGTATTTAATTTATTGAACTCCCAGCAGAACTTATGAGGTACAGGCAAAGGTAATATAGCAGAATTACTTATTAAAATTTCAAAAACTCATGCAAGAAACCAGTAATAGAAGTAAAATGAGTTTCAGACCCTCACCTATCATACAAACGGGCAGCCTCTTCTTGTGAACCAACAGTTCCCAAGTGAATTTGCTTCTTATCAACTTTAATAGCTGCCTGCCATTTCATATTTTTGAAATAGACACCTCTCATGAGGCATGGTTCTTGGTTTTGAACATGCTTCCTCCTGTGTCGCTTTCGGCGTTTAACTGGTTGTCCTACAATACAAATAGAAAATATTTTAGTTGTTTTGTTAGCAAAATACAAAACAATGCAGAAGCAGAAGCAGAAGTGAGGATATAATACACATAAATAATTTACTAATTATATTCTCGAGCTAATAAGTCCTGCACGATGCATACAGACCTTGAAATTGATATCAAAAAGCATGAGATCCGCTTGATGCAATAATGCATGTGAAATTAAACAACCTCTTCCTACAATTCAAACATCAAATGGAAAGAATACCATGAAAAATGCAGGAAACAGTTCTATCACTTTTAGAATTCTCACTCTCTGTATTGCCGAACATGGTTAATCTAGCAAAATACTACCATAAGACGATGCTTCTTGCATGTGTCTACATACTAAATCCTGATTTATATATTATTGTAGTGTTATGCTCCTACATCGCTTAGGAGTTGAAGCCAAAGTCGTTTATAAACACCCACCTCCCTCAAACCACTAAGGAGTCTTTTTAAAGACAAAACTGTGAGGGTCTAGGTCCACAACGAACAAACCCAAAGTGGACAATACCTCAATAGGTGAGCCTATCGTGCGATCAACAAAGGACATGATCAACAAAAATTTTATTTTTCCTTTTTTCTCCCACGACTGATTTATAGATTATGAGGCCCACATTTTATGTCAAAGTTCAAGAAAAGAAACTCTAGATTGCTTCTAAACAATAATGAAAATAAATGATAAATTATTATTTGTTGGTAAGAATTTAGCACATGGTTTTTATACTTATGACAAACCTGGATATGGTTGAGATTGCTGCTCTTTTGATGAGCTAGAGGCAGATACATTTGATGAACCAAGCCCTGCTTTGGAATCAGCTCTCTGGCAAATAAGATTTAATAATTTATATGCTACTATAGTCATAAAATGGAAAACATGCAAAGATACTTCCCATTTTTATATGCTAAAGAATATATCGTAGTCTTGTGCACTCAAACTTCACATTCTATTTACTGAAGAAAACTTGAATTCACAATATTCAATGATAATCAGAATATTGGAGATATGTACTGATATTATACAGATTTAAAGCCTTCAAATCCAAAAGGTTTATTTAGACATTAAGCCAGTCCCAAGTCAAGAGTTGCAACAAGCTCTATACAAAAGATTGCCTAGTAGTCCAAAGTCCCGAAGCTATAGGATTGATAAATCAACAATTCCTCCAGCAATCCACCACACAATATAATGTAAAATGGTTGTGACAACAATGACTGAACATTAATGAACCAACCATATAATGAATTCATCTATTTTCCTAAGGAGAAACAGATGTTTATTGTGTTCCCAGTAACCATATCTTCAATAATTGCATGCACGAGCATGCAGGAAACTCATGGTGCAATATTATTGGAACATTTATTACTAGTTTCACAAAAAAATGTAATCTGCTATTAGTAGATGCCGTCATTGCAGAACAGTAATGACATTATTACTCAAAAAGGAAATCTTAGGTTTAACAAACTTTAAAACTGTAACCGGTCTACCCAAGAATAAACAAGAGGAGCAAGCCTAAGAGGAAGGAAGTTATTGAATATTGCTAGTTGTCTAGCCCACTTTTGTTAGGATTCTGATTGAGAAAACACGAAAAATAAATAAGAAAGGCAAACACATGTCAATATACTTTAAAAAATCAAATTAAGATGTTTCCTTACTGCCTCTGGCTTGATATCATCTGATGGCAGGGGATGCACACTAACAGACTTAGCATTCTGGCTAGAACTGACAGAGGCAATACCATTGTCAAAAAACCGGGGAAGCGGAGTCAGGAAAGAACTTCTCCCTGTAAAGAACCACCAAATTTGGTAGAAATTATTAAAACTGAACAAGAAGTTTCAAGAAAACAATTAAGCACATACAAATCCATCTCAGCAGCAACACAAAAAGAATAAAGGAAAGTGCCTTATCCACTAGTACCCATTACTAAATGGGTATTACAACTATCGAAGACAGAAGACAATCTGATTTTGTCCAATTTATACTTGTTTTGATCATTTAA
>CAODLS010763092.1:0-24971 GCA_948243855.1 Flueggea neowawraea
AAGTAATTATAAGTTACTAGCATAATTACTGTGCTACACACGAAAAATTACAATTATTTGTTAAAATTTTAAAATAATTTTACGAAATAATATTTGAATAATATAAATCATATATTTTAATTAATTTTGACCGTATTTTAAAATTTAGATTGAGATTTAAATTAGTTGTTAGTTTAAATGTTAAGAAAATACTTGTAGTTAAATTAACAATAGTATTGAATGATCAATTATAATTATATAATCAAAGAGATTAATTGCAAAATTAAAAAGTCACTATTCTTTTATTTTTCATATTATGCCTTAAATCATTTAATCTAAAACTCTAAAACTATTTTTTTTCTCAATTTCAGGTACAAAAATTACCGTGAGGCAAAAAAATTATACTTTTCAAAATTACATGAATAAATTAGAATTTTACTTCAACCAAAACACATTCTTGAATTTACAAAAAGAAAAATAATTCAAAAAAAACTTTCAAATGAATGGAACCTTCACCAAAATGAGTTGAATAAGTATCAAATTCTTATTCAATTCCGAATAAATTTGAAGTTGGCGTAAATAATGGTGATTGAAAAATTAAGATTATAATATGAAAGTTTTGAAAGAACATGGGATGGAGGAGAAGACTTTATCCTTCTCTTTTTTTCTATTTCACTATTTTCTGCTCTCTAAATATAATATTTTTAATTAGAAAAAATCAAATACTTGGTCTTCTTTCAACACTGATTAGTCATATTTTCAAGCATTGGACAATATAACGTTTAGACGATTAAGGAATATTAATTGGTCACTAAAACAATTTTAAAAAGTAATTGAATGTAATATATAGAGGATTATAGCAATACAACATTAACAGGTGGTGCTCTAGTTTTTTTTCCTTTTAAAATGTGACATTTTAGAAAGTAGTCAAACAACAAGTTACTTTGAGATATTACCTTTTTAAACAAGTGTTATTTACCCATTTTTCACTCATCTCAGCATTGGGCTTAGCCCAGTTGAGAACCCCACCCGTGCTCCTCATGTCGTTTGGAAGTTTGGACAAGAATGTCCGTGCATCAAATGACGTGTGTGGCGCCAAATCCAACCACAAAACGTGGGTCAGAGAGGGTGCGTGTTCTCCACACGTTGAAACAGCATCGATTTTTCAAAACCTCAGATAGATATAGGAATCCAACATTTCGCCGCCACTCACTTTGATTCACCCGTGGAGAAAACAAGTTTGAGAGAGATTTCTCGAAACACTGATTAGTCATCTTTTCAAGCATTGGACAATATAACGTTTAGATGATTAAGGAATATTAATTAGTCACTGAAACAATTTTAAAAAGTAATTGAATGTAATATATAGAGGATTATAGCAATACAACATTATCTGAAACTAGAAAGGATTAGCAAACTAATAAGACAGACATAAAATGGAAGGAAATAATAGCGTATTCTAAAAGTTAGATCTTTTAAAACAATGCAAAGATTTTAACTATTGAATGACACATTTAATCGAGAAGTGTAATATATATATTAATATAAAGTAAAATGCATATAATGAAATATTAATATGTGTCAGTCTAAATGAACGACATTTGGTGTTTTACTAATGTGACACGTATCATACAAAGATGTATCATAAAAATAATAATAAATATGTTTACATTAGACATTTATTGTCACGACCCATTGCGAGCCGGTGACCGGCGTATGAGGTGAACCGTCTGTGGGAGTCCAGTCCATCTCGCACAAGCCTCAGAGATCAGAACATATTACCCATACGATTTAGATTATAAAACAATTGTTAAAACATTTAATAATCGAAAACATAATAAATCAAATATATATAAATGAATATATGTAATACCCCGTCGGATTCCGACATACGTATCTGTAGTTCTGTTCATCTCCAATATGATCCTTGGGATTCAAATATGTTGTCTGGGTGTTGATGGTGTTGGAGAATCCTTCTTGGGTGAACGAGCTTGGAGTTACTCGAGTAAGAGTGGAGAGTTACTCGAGTAGGTTTTGGTGTTACTCAAGTGGACGAGGTCGGGTTCGTGCTTGGTGTGTTCTAGGATTGAGACTTACTCGAGTAAGCTTTGGACTTACTCGAGTATGAGGTCTGGATTTTAGTTGGGGGCTAGAGTTACTCGAGTGACATTCTGAGTTACTCAAGTAAGTCCTTAATTAACTCAGGCATTTAGTAAAATGTTGTGTTTTGCCTTCTTGGTCTATTTAATACCCCCACCCGACCTTGTTTCGTCATTTACTCCTTCCAACAGCCTTATGTACTCCCAAATCCGTCCATGTTCCTTCTCCATTTCCTACCATTGATTCCTTGAGGTAAGATCTATGTTTTTTCATTATTGTTGATTCCATTTTCTCTTTGAATGCATTCCTTTGTTGGGTATTTTGGGGAGTGACGGCTAGAACTAGGGTTTCGAATTTGAAGTTGTTCTTGGTGTTTCTGATGATAATGGGTGTTAGGGTTAATGAAATCGGGGCTTTAGGATTCTAGAAACACCTAGTTTAAGTCTGAAATCATAAGATCGAAGGTGTTCATAAATGGGTATGAACCAATTCGTGTTGGTGTAATTTTAGAGTGATTTCGAGTTGCATTGTTGTATTAGTATATAGAATAATGTTCTGGAGGTTATTTAAGAGCAATGTGGGTGATTGGTAATGTTTTTGGTCGGTTGAATCTTGTTTGGAGATTTCCGGGCAAGGAATCACTGGAGTAAGTCATGAACTTACTCGAGTGAACCCAAGGTGGAGTTGCTCGAGTAAGACATTTCTTACTCGAGTAATTCCAGGGAAAGTTACTCGAGTAAGTCGTGATTTTAGGGGTTTAACTTATAACATTTCATATTTGGTGATTTCTGAAAGTAAGAAGTCTTATTTGATGATTTTGAGTACTTGGAAGGCTAGTAGAACTTATTGAGGACTAAGTTGGAAATTTTGGAAAGCATGAGGACTAAAACATAAATTTACATATGTCAGGGAGCTAAATGTAATTTTGCATAGATTCCAGATTTTGGTCGAAAGTGATAGATTCTCTTTCGAGTTAGGATTTCAGTGATCTCGAGAGTCAGCATCTGCGTATGCATATCATACATTCGGTACCGCCATAGTACCAACATCATTTTTTTTATATCTGTTATAGGTGTATCTGTTCCAGCTTCCTGTTCCTACTAGCTCGACCAGCCATCAAGTGGGGCTTGACTAGATTGTCAGCTTTGGACACCATGTGAGTGAAATGACAACTTCAGACACATAGGTTGTGTCTTCCTACTTATATAGTTTTTGCTGTGTCAGGATATGACATGAAATCTGACTAATAATTTCTTGGGTATATATATATATATATATATATATGTGTGTGTTTTCTAAAAATATGGAAATATATTCTACATGATATATCAATGCTCTGTCAAGGCCCTAGTTACCAGGGTAAAGGGGTGACCGTGTATCCGGCTAGATACATGATCTGTTATGTCTGGTGTCGGAGTCCACAATACTATTATGTCCTGTCTGCTATAGTCTCATACTCTAACTCTGTTATATATATATACTCTGATACTGTCTGAATGCATGTTGTATGCTCTGGATGCGAACGTTTTGGTAA
The DNA here is from genome assembly GCA_948243855.1 of Flueggea neowawraea. Classification (NCBI taxonomy): domain Eukaryota; kingdom Viridiplantae; phylum Streptophyta; class Magnoliopsida; order Malpighiales; family Phyllanthaceae; genus Flueggea; species Flueggea neowawraea. Next base: position 3,614 of record CAODLS010763092.1, read on the forward strand.
AACGTTTTCTGAAAACTATTACATATGTAGTGTGTATACATATTATATTAGTACATACGTGTGCGATATTTTTTTGAATAGTTTTCAAAACGGTCTTTGTGAGGCACATATGAGGCAAACTGGAGTGTCCTTTCCTCATTGGGTCCTGACCCCCATTTTATTTCTGTCTATCTTCTTTGCTTGTCTTACATATATATTTTGACGCTCAACATCTGTTCAGTATCTCGCCACCAGTGAGACATTCTTTGCTATTCAGTGAGTGCCCTCGTTTGGACTCTACTTTTGTATTTTGCTACTAGAGTTCCATACCGAGTTGTTGTGGGGATATTGGGCTATACTTTTGTATTTTAGATGTTGATCTTTCTATAACAATTTTTATTTATTTGATAGTATTAAATCAATACTAATTTCTTATATAATGTATTTTATTCAATAAATGTTTTGGTAAATGAATGTTTGGGTAGAATATCTGTATCCCTGATGCTTATGCGAGATGAGCTGGGCTTTCATAGACAGCTCACCTTATACGCCGGTCACTGGCCCGACTTAGGTGGTGACAAAGGTGGTATGAGAGAATTAGGTTATGTATTGTCTGGGTCGGTATGGAACATTGGTATCTTTGATTGAGTCAGTTGATTTGCCTCTGTATATCCCTTGTTCTTTGACATGGTACTATGATAATCACTTGCTTTCTGACATCTGCATATATGTATGTATGTCTATTATCTGTAGCGATGGATTTTTGTGGACGTGGTCGTGGTCGACCTAGGCAAGTGTCTGATGAGGCCATCGTTCAATCTGGAGTGGATCTGCATGATTCACAGAGCGCCCCAAAAATTACAGTGCCAGCACCTCAGCAGCAATTCTAGCGTCAGTAGCTTCTTACCGCTCAGTTGGAGATGGTTCAGTAGATGACTTAAGTTCTCGACCATTTGGAGAGAGTTCAGCCAAGTCAGATGGCTGAATATTCAGTACTAGTTCAGCCTGAGGTGCGACCTATTCAGCAACCTCAGCATGAGGAGATTGCAGTAGTTGATATGATCATTGCACTAAGGGACAAAGAGCAGGATTTGCTGGCTAGATTCATGAAATTCAAGCCACCCAGATTTTTAGGTGGGATGGAAAAGGATTCGTATGACTTTTTCATTGAGTTGGAGCATTATTTCGGGGCTAGAGGCATTACTGATGATGACAGCAGGGTCAGACTCGTTGCATTCCTTCTTAGTGGTCGGACAACGAGATGGTGGAGGAGCCTTGAGGCTCGAGAGGATTTCACTTTGGCCAAATTCAAAAATGAGCTCGTTTCATCTGTCCTTCCTAATAGTATTCGGGATAGGAAGGCAAATTAGTTCAATGATTTTCGTCAGGGGGCTGGTATGTCGGTGACAGAGTATAAGGAGAAGTTTAAGGACTTGAGTAGGTATGCACCTCCAGCAAGTCAGTGAGAGGAGGCATTGACTAGGAAGTTTTTAGAGGGGTTGTGTCCCTCTATTGGCAGGATAGTGGCGACCTAAGATCTATATACCATCAGGCAGATTACAGAGGTTGCCATAGGGATGGGTATATAAACGAGAGGCACCCGAAGGAGCCAAAAAGGGCTAGGATCGATGTTACTTTTAGAGGCCAGCATGGCCGGAGTCAGGGAGATTAGTTAGATCAGAGGTGCCGACATTCATTTGGAGGGCAGGGGCCCAGTTAGAGAACTCAGAGTCTCATCGTAGCACAACCATCTAGGCAGAGTGGATGACAGAGCTTAGGGAGCTTGATTCTGCCTTGTACGATCTGTAAGAAGAGACATCTGAGGGTATGCAACAAGGCGACGAGAAACTATTTCTACTGTAGATAGTCAGGGCATAAGATAACAGAGTGTTTGATGAAGCTGGGTACAGGGACTTAGGCTGGTTAGTCTGCAGTAGGAGGTTCAGGTACAATCAGTATCGGTGCTGGTAGGGGAGCCGGTAGAGGTTCTAGGATTCGCATTCATACTGGTTGGTCAGAGTAGTGGTAGTGGTCAGGAGACTTAGAGTAATGCTCCTACATGAGGGCATGCCCGAGTATATCATCTCACTCATCAGGAGACACAAACCTCTAATGTTGCAGTTACTGGTACGCTCTCTATTTTTGGTACTTCAGCATATGTATTATTTGACACGGGTGCATCTCATTCATTCACTACTCCATATTTTAATGAGCATGCAGGTTAGTGTTGCGTCCGTTGGAAAAGTTGTTAGAGGTTTCATCACCTCTGGGTAGTAGGATGATTACAGACTCTGGGTTCGAAAGTGTATTATTTCTTTTGGTGGGCATGAGTTGTAGCCAACCTCATCCTATTGGATGTACGGGAGTTTGATGTCATTTTGGGTATGGATTAGCTCTTTGATTGGCATACTACATTGGATTATTTTGCCAAAAAGGTATGTTTTTTACCGTCTGGTCAGGCTGAATTTTTCTACCAGGGTGAGCGAGACAGTGTTGTGCAGAGTTAGGTGTTAGCAGTAAGAGCTGAGAGGATGATCCACCGAAGATGTGAGGCATACTTGGCTTTTGTGCTCGTTGAGCCTGAGGGATCAGAGTTGAGAGTGGGAGATGTACCGGTGGTTCAGGAGTTTTCTGATGTATTTTTTAAGGAATTATTGGGACTTTCATCTGAGTGGGAGATTGAGTTTGCCATAGAGGTACAGCCTGGTATCGATTCGATATCAATTCCACCGTATTAGATGGAACTAGCAGAGCTGAAGGAGTTATAGACTCAGCTGAGGAAGTTGTTAGACAAGGGGTTTGTTCGACTGAGCGTTTCACCTTGGGGTGTGCCAGTCTTATTTTTAAAGAAAAAGGATGGGAGTCTTCGCATGTGCATCGACAACCGTCAATTGAATAAGGTGACAGTGAAGAACCGATATCCACTTTCGATGATAGATGATTCGTTTGACCAGTTACAGGGTGCACAATAGTTCTCTAAGATCGACTTGAGGTTAGGATATCACCAGTTGAGGATTAGAGATGAGGACATTGCTAAGATGACGTTTCGAACTAGATATGACCACTATGAGTTTTTAGTGATGTCATTCTGCCTGACAAATGCTCATGCAGCATTTATAGATTTGATGAACAGGGTGTTCAGACCGTACTTAGATCGTTTCATCATTGTCTTCATCGATGACATATTGATCTACTAGAGGAGTGGAGAAGAGCACGAGGACCATTTGAGGTCGGTGTTACAGACCTTACAAGAACATCAATTTTACGCTAAGTTCTCGAAGTGTGAGTTTTAGCTTGAGCAAGTAGCGTTTCTCGGACACGTGATGTCGAGAAAGGGTATTTTGGTAGATCCCAAGAAAGTGGAGGTTGTACTCCATTGGGAGAGGCCTAAGATTGTTACAAAGATTCAGAGTTTCCTTGGCTTGGCCGAGTATTACAGGAGATTTATCCAAGGTTTCTTGAATGTTGCAGCTCCTATGACTCGGTTGACTCAAAAGGGAGTCAAATTTGTCTGGTCTAATAGATGTGAGGATAGTTTCCAAAAATTGAAGAAGTGTTTGACCAGTGCGCCAGTGTTGGTATTACCATCAGGTTCTGAAGGCTTTGCAGTGTATTGCGATGCATCGAGAGTTGTCCTAGGTTGTGTGTTAATGCAATATGGAAAAGTGATCGCCTATGCATCGAGACAACTTAAGAGGCAAGAACAAAACTACCCAATGCATGATCTAGAGTTGACAGCAGTGGTGTTCACACTCAAGATCTGGAGGCATTATCTGTACAAAGAGATTTTTGAAATCTTCACATATCATAAGAGTTTGAAGTACATCTTCGAGTAGCGAGACCTGAATCTGAGGCAGAGACGTTGGCTAGAGTTGCAGAAGGATTATGATTGCACCATATCATATCATCCTGGTGAGGCTAATGTTGTTACCGATGCTCTGAGTAGGAAGTCGGTGGGTAGTTTAGCTCATATCTCCGTTGAGAGACGACCTGCAGTGTCTGAGTGGTAGTGTCTGATGAAGTCTGGAGTTAAGTTAAAGTTTGATGACTCAGGAGCGTTACTGGGTCACATCGAGGTAAGGCCTGTTTTGTTGGATCGTATTAGAGAGGCTCAGAAGGAGGATTCTAATATTTTGAGCTTGATGGATAAGGTTAAATCCTCTAGGTGCCAAAATTTAGCATTGATGACTCTGGAGTCATTTGGTTTGGACTGAGATTGTGCGTACCATCTTCGGGTGGTCTACGCGAGGACATTATGAGTGAGGATCATAATTCCACATATTTTGTACACCCGGGATATATTAAGATGTATCGAGACCTTCGGGAGTCCTCTTGGTGGCCAGGGATGAAGAAGGACATCAGTGAATTTGTCAGTCGGTGTTTGACTTGTCAGCATATTAAGTTTGACCACTAGAGACCTTCTGGATTACTGCAGCAGATGCCCCTTCCGGAGTGGAAATGGGATTGCATCATGATAGATTTTGTAGTGGGTCTACCGAGGACGTTTGTTAGGTATGACTCCATTTGGGTGATTGTTGACCATTTGACAAAGTTAGCACATTTTCTCCCTGTTAAGATGACATATGGAGTGACATGCTTAGCGAAGTTATATCCTGATAGGATTGTATGTATACATGGTGTGTCAGTCTCTATAGTGTCGGACATATGACCTCAGTTCACATCGCAGTTTTGGCGTAAGCTGCAGGAGGAGTTGAGTACTCGATTGAACTTCAGTACAACTTTCCATCCACAGACTGATATGCAATCCGAGTGCATGATTCAGACTTTGGAGGATATATTGAGAGCATGTGCTGTAGATTTTGCTAGGATTTGGGATTCCCATTTGCCTCTGGTAGAGTTTGCATACAACAACTCGTACCATTCAAGTATAGGGATGGCACCATACGAGCCATTGTATGACAAGAAATGTAGATATCCACTATGTTGGGTTGAGGCCTGTAAGACAGAGTCATTGGGGTCAGATATTATTTTGGAGACTACTGAGAAAGTCATGATGATCCGGCAGAAGATTCAGATTGCTCACAGTCGTCAGAAGAGTTATGCTGATCCAAAGCATAAACATTTGGAGTTTGCAGTCGGAGACCATGTATTGTCAAAGTATTGCTGATGAAGGGCGTGATGAGATTTGGGAAGAAGGGCAAGTTAAGTCTGCGATACATTTATCCATTTGAGATCATCGGTCGTGTTGGAGCCGTGGCATATGAGTTCGCACTATCGCCTCGGTTTGCCTCTATTCACCCAGTGTTTAGAGATTTATGGGCAGGGAATCACTCAAGTCATGAACTTACTCGAGTAAACCCAAGGTGGACTTGCTCGAGTAAGACATTTCTTACTCGAGTAATTCCTAGGGCAGTTACTTGAGTAAGCCATGGTTTTAGGGGTTTAACTTATAACCTTTTGTATTTGGTGATTTCTAAGAGTTAATAGTCTTATTTGATGATTTTGACTACTTGGAAGGCTACTAGAACTCATTGAGGACTAAGTTGGAAATTTTGAAAAGTATGAGGACTAAAACATAATTTTACATGGGTCGGGGACCTAAATGTAATTTTGCGTACATTCCAGATTTTGGTCAAGAGTGATAGATTCTCTTTCGAGTTAGGCTTTCAGTGGCCTCGAGGGTCAGCATATGCTATCATACATTCGGTACCGCCACAGCACCAACATCATTTTTTTGATATCTGTTATAGATGTATCTGCTCCAGCTTCCTGTTCCTACAAGCACAACCAGCCACCGAATGGGGCTTAACTAGATTGTCAACTTTGGACACCAGGTGAGTAAAATGATAGCTTCAGACACATAGGTTGTGTCTTCCTACTTATATAGTTTTTGTTGTGTCGGGATATGACATGAAATCTGACTAATAATTTCTTGGCTAATTATTAATCGAACTTATGTGGATTGTAATAGCCAAAGTTTTTACTCTGCTAATATGTGTATGTGTGTGTGTGTGTGTATGCGTGTGTGTTTTGAAAATATGGAAATATATATATATATATATAACAGAGTCAGAGTATGGGACTAGAGCAGACAAAACAGAATAGTATTGTGGACTCCACCAATAAACAGAACAGATAATGTATCAGGCCAGATACACGGCCACCCCTTTACTCTGGTAACTAGGGTCTTGACATAACATTGATATACCAAAGGTTGAATGTTTGTTATATTATTCGTATATCTTTTTGTATAGTTTTCAAAATGGTCTTTGTGAGGCACGTATGAGGGAATCTGGAGTATCATTTCCTCACTGGGTCCTGACCCTCATTTTATTTTTGTCTATCTTCTTTGCCTATCTTACAGATATATTTTAATGCTCAACATCTATTTGGTATCTCATCACCAGTGAGGCATTCCTTGCTATTCAGTAAGTGCGCACGTTTGGACTTTACTTTTGTATTTTGCTCCTAGACTTCCATACCTGGTTGCTGTGGGGTACTGGTCTATACTTTTGTATTTTGGATGTTGATCTTTCTATAACAGTTTTTATTTATTTGATAGTATTAAATCTATACTAATTTCTTATATACCATATTTTATTCAATCAATGTTTTGATAAATGAATGTTTGGATAGAATATATGTATCTCCGAGGTTTGTGTGAGATGAGATGGGCTTCCATAGATAGTTCACCTTGTACGCCGATAACTGGCTCGACTCGGGTCGTGATAATATATATCAAAAGTTATAAGTGCGAAAAATAGCAAAACATATATCAAAAGCCAAAGTGGGAACCCGGTAACCCAACTACATTCCGATTCTGAGCTCTACAAACAAAAAGACGAGCCCAAACAAAAGGACATCTCTAACCAAAAGATGTATCACTGGAGTCTGGATGCTGCTAGTTGTCGAAGCCAAAATCTATGAACATGCTCAATAGGAATCACGTAAACAGAGAAACAAAAGGGGTGAGGGCCAGTGAGGAATAAAACTCCAGATCGCCTCATATGTGCCTCATAAAGACTGTTTTGAAAACATTTGAAAACTAAACATGCAGATATAGTTTAGCATACATATATATACATGTTATACATATGTAATAGCTTTTCAGAAATCCTTTCGCAAAAGGATTCGCATACAAAGCAATCATAAACACAGAGACGTGCAAAATGATTTTCATTTTCAGAGTCAAAATACATATACAGATATATGGGATCAAAGTAGAAGGCATGCATGTGGCACTAATAACAGAGTATGTGGGCTTCGCCACAATTCATGTCAAATCATGTGCTAGATCAGGACATATGACTACCAATAACCCTGATATCTAGGTTTTATCAAAACGTTGGTATACCAAAAGTCACGTTTTACCCCGTAATAGTAGGTGTCCAATATCAGAAAACAAAAATTATACTAATATATAGTATCAAAGCATAGTATGCGTAAAAGCATCAAAATCAGAGAGGAGATATATAATACATATATATCAATTTCAAAGTAGAATCCTGATTAATACACATAATCAGTTTATCATTAGTCAATCCTTAGATTAGTTCATTTTCAAAGTATGTGTTATACACAACAGAAAAAATATATAGTTTGAGATACAGCCTATGTGTCTGAAGCTACTATTCACTCACTTGGTAGTCTAAGTGAAAAACACTCGTCAGGTCCCACTCGCCGGTGGCTAGTCTCTCCAGCACGAATAGGAAGCTGAACAGAACAAATATATATCCACAGATATATCAGAGTCAAATCAAAATGCAGTATTGTGGCAATACTAGATGCATGAAGTGCAAATTCAGATGCATACTCTCGAAAGATCCCAAATGATTCATATCGAATGATGATCTATCACTCTGGATCCAAAATACAGAATCTACATAAAATTACAGTTTGATCCTCGACTAGTGCAAAATTATGTTCTAGTCTCTGAGACTTGACAGAGTACAAAATAGTCCCCAAACTATACTAGGATAACTAACTAACTTTTCTAAGTAGTTAGAATCCCCAAATAAGTCCCTGAATCCTTAGAAATCAACAAAATGCAAAATTACAAAACGAGTCCCTAATGACCCCATCTTACTCAAGTAACTCATGACTTACTTGAGTAAGAAACTCCTATCTTACTCGAGTAAGCCAAATTGTTACTTGAGTAAGACCAACCTCAGTTTACTTGAGTAAGCAATCTGTTTACTCGAGTAAGACAGCACATCAATTACTCAAGTAAGTTCACATGCTTACTCGAGTAAGACACTACTAAGAAATCTCCAAAGTCGACCAACTCTGGATTTCACCAATCAAAAACGATCTCAAACACTCACATTGCCAATAAAAAAACTCATGAACTCAAATCTATGGTCAAAACCAACAGAACAACTCAACAAAGACAAGAAATCACCAAAACCTGAAATGGTTCAAACCCATTTCTAACCATCCTTAATTCCCACAAATCTAGGCTACCTCTAGGTGTTTCTAGACTTCCAAAGCCACGATCTAACAAACCCCTAACAATATTCTTAGAGAAACAACACATACAAGAGCATATGAACAATTATTAAAAAATTCTAATATGAACATTCATGCAAGAATGATGAAAAAAATGAAGTAAAGAAGAGTTTGGAAGCTCAATCTTACCTCAAAGGATGATCTGGAATGAAGGGAACCAACAGAAATGAATCATGGATGGATTAAGAGTGTTTAGAGAGAGAAATGTGAGTGAGAGAATGAAGGATTTAGGTGGGGCTATTTACAGACCCTTGCCCCGATCCAATGTTTACTCGAGTAAGCCTCAAGCTTACTTGTGTAACACATCTCCAGGTGTTCTTCGTGTTCATCCCAGAACACGACTTACTCGAGTAACACAATGGTCTACTCGAGTAATCAACACCCTATCTTACTCGAGTAACACAAAGCTTACTCGGGTAATTCCACATAAAAACCAACAGATATTTCAATCAACACTCCAACCACCAAGGTCAAAACAATATTGAACGAAACACTCCAGGGAATACGATCACGACTCGACAGGGTATTACATACTTTCCTCCTCAAAAGAAATTCATCCTCAAATTTCCAAACAAAGTAGGGTAGAGCTAAGATCAAATCATATCTCAAAACTAACCCCGAACCAGAAATCTAAACCTGAGCAAAACTAGTAAATATGCCAATGCAAAGCGTATATGCAATAAAATATAAAGTAAAACAAAATGAAATGCATTGACCTACGAATCAGCAGACTCGAATAGGTGTTAATACCTACGCCTCCCAAGTGGCCTCCTCAACATAATGATGCCTCCAAATCACTTTCACAAAAGCAATCTCTTTGTTCTGGAGTCTCTTGACCTGGCGGTCAACGATCCTCATCGGAACCTCATCATACGACAAATCAGATCTGAGCTCAACCGACTGCAGAGCCAAAACATGTGACGGATCAGAGATATACTTCCTCAGAAGGAAAGCATGGAACACTGGATGAACTGAATGAAACTGAGGCGGTAACGCTAACTCATAAGTCACGGCTGCAACTATGCCGATAATCTCAAATGGACCAATATACCTCGAGCTCAACTTGCCCTTTTTTCGAATCTCATAACACCTTTCATAGGTGATACTTTCATGAATACATGGTAACCAACTGCAAATTTTAAATGTTTAGGCTTAGGGTCAACGTAAATCTTTTGACGATTGTGAGCAGTCTGAATTCACTGTTGAATCAGTCTGACTTTCTCAGTAGTCTCCAAAATAAGATCTGATTGTAAGGGTTCTCTTTCTTTAGCCTCTGCCCAGCATAATGGAGATCTACACCTCCCACTATATAGAGCTTTGTACGGCGCCATCTCGATTCTCGAGAGGTATGAATTGTTATACGCAAACTCTACCAATGGCAAATGAGAATCCCAACTCCCAGCAAAATCCATTGCGTACGCTCTCAACATATCCTCAATAGTCTGAATAATGCACTCAAACTGACCATCAGTCTGCGAATGAAAAGCTGTGCTGAAATCCAATCGAGTACTCAACTCTTCTTGCCGTTTATGCCAAAACTGTGAAGTAAACTAAGGACCTCTATCATACACTATGGAAATATGCACACCATGAAGACATACAATCCTCTCGATATACAATGTCACCAATCGTACAAATCTATATGTCATCTTGACAAGCAGAAAATGAGCTGACTTGGTCAATTGATCCACGATGACCCAAATAGAATCATATCCAGACGATGTCATCGGTAATCCAACTACAAAGTCCATCGTGATACAATCTCATTTTCACTCCGGAAGCAGTAATTGCTGCATCAAATCAGAAGGACATTAATGCTGAAAATTAATCTGTTGACAGCTTAAACATCGACTAACAAATTCAGTTATATCCTTCTTCATCCCTTGACACTAATAGGATTCATGAAGATCCTGATACATCTTAATGTTTTCTGGGTGAACTGAATAAATAGAACTATGATCGTCATTCATAATCTCCTCACGTAACCCACCAGAAGATGGTACGTACGATCTCAATCCAAACCAAGGAACTCCTGAATCATCAATGCTGAAACATGGCACCTCAGATGCCTTAAACTTTTCAATCAAACCCTGAATCTCAGTATCCTCCTTCTGAGCTTCACGGATCCAATCTAAAAAAATAGGTCTTGCCTTAACGTGACCAAGCAATGATCCAGAATCATCAAACTGGAATGCAACTCCATCCCTCATCAAACTCCGCCACTTTGACACTGTTGGTCGCCTCTCGAATGCAATGTGAGCCAAAATTCCCATCAAATTTCTACTCAAAGCATCAACAAAACGTTAGTCTTGCCAAGATGATATGATATAGAGCAATCATAAACCTTTAATAGCTCTAGCCAATGTGTTTACCTCGGATTCAAATATCGTTGTCCAAAAATGTATTTCAGACTCTTATGATCTGTGAAGATCTCAAAAGTCTCTCTGTATAAATAATGTCGCCAAATCTTGAGTGTGAACACTACTGCCGCTAACTCCAAATCAAGCGTTGGATAATTTTGCTCATGACTATTAAGTTGTCTCAATGTGTAAGCAATCACCTTGCCATGTTGCATTAATACACAACCTAGGGCAACTCTAGATGTGTCGCAATACACAGCAAAACCTCCAGATCCTGATGGTAAAACTAACTTAGGCGCACTCGTCAAACATCCTTTCAGTTTCTTAAAATTGTCCCCACATCTGTTAAACAAAAAAAACTTGACTCCTTTCTGAGTAAATCAAATCATAGGAGCTATTATCCTCGAAAAATCTTGGATAAACGTCCTATAATAACCAGCCAAACCAAGAAAACTGCGAATCTCGGTGGCAGTCTTAGGTCTCTCCCAATGAAGTATTGTCTCTACCTTCTTTGGATCAACCATAATCTCATCTTTAGACACCACGTGTCCTAGAAATTCCATTTGATCAAGCCAAAAATTACACTTTGAGAACTTAGTATAAAGCTTATGCTCTCTCAAAGTTTGCAAGACTGACCTCAAGTGATCATCGCGCTCCTTTCTACTCTTGGAGTAGATCAAAATGTTGTTGATGAAGACAATCACAAATCAATCTAGATACGGTATGAACACATTGTTCATCAAATCCATAAATGTCGCAGGAGCATTCGTCAAACTAAATGACATCACCAAAAATTCATAATGCTCGTATCTAGTCCAAAATTCAGTCTTCGGAATGTCTTCACCTCCAATTCTCAACTGATAATATCTCAACCTCAAGTCAATATTAGAAAACCATTGTGCACCCTGAAACTGGTCAAACAAATCATCTATCCTCGGAAGTGGATATCGATTCTTCACTGTTACCTTGTTAAGCTGACGGTAATCAATATAAATGCAAAGGATACCATCCTTATTCTTTACAAATAAGACCAGAGCGCCCCAATGTGAAACACTCGAGCGAACAAATCCCTTGTCCAATAACTCTCTCAATTGAGTCTCCAACTCCTTCAGCTCTACTTGCGTCATCCGATACGGTGGAATCGATATTGGATCGTTACCAGGCTGAACCTCGATAGCAAAATCAATCTCACACTCTGGAAAAATTCCTGGAAGTTCCTCAAGAAACACACCAAAAACCTCCAGCACCATTGGCACCTTGTCCAGTCTCAACTCTAAACTCTGCGGCTCAACAAGCACGAAAGCCAAAAATGCCTCGCAACATCGGCGAATCATCTTCTCAGCTCTAACTGCTGATACATAACCTCAAACCATGCTGTCTTGCTCACCCTTATAATATAACTCCTTCTGACCAGGTGGTCGAAAACATACCCGATTGGCAAAACAATTCAAGATAGTGTGCCAAGTCAAAAGTCAATCCATATCGAGTATCACATCAAACTCTCCCATATCCAAATGGTTAGATCGGCAATCAACTCGTGCCCTTCAAAGACAATCATGCAATCCCAGACCTTAGAATCAACCACAATCTTGGCACCCAAAGGTGACAAAACTTATAACAATCTGACTAGTGGTTGCAACACTAACTCAACATGTTCAACAAAATATGGCGTGATGGATGAATGAAATGCTCCAGAATTAAATAAAACATATGCAGAAGAACCATATATGGATAGCATACCAGTAACTACAGTATTGGAGGTTTGAGCCTCCTGGCAAGTCAAATGATAAACCCTTGTCTGCTCCCTTGTAGTTGAATTGCTCTGAACGATCTGGCCTAGGCCTAAACCATGCCCAAACTGGCCACAACTATCTGAAGCTGTCGCACCTCTACTAGAACCTCTGTCAGCTTCATTGCTAGCAGTGAATGCACCTCCGCACATTGATCGCATCGTCTGTGATCTAGAACCATACTTCACTGGACACTTAGCCACCTTGTCACTCGGTTGTTTGCAATGAAAAAAAAAGGCTTGAACCTATGATTCGGCCTGATTCGCTTGAGCGATTTACTTTAGCTCTTGAGAGTATTGAGATGCTTCTTTTTAATCAGGCGACTACAACTCAGCCTGTTTTGTTAGTTACAAAAACACTATTACCATTTGTTCCTCAACCTCAGCCTGAGATGATTGCAATGAATGCTCTTATTGTTGCTCCTATAGCACCATAGGATGATGCTAGAGATATTCTAGATAGATTTTCAAAGCTTAAGCCCTTGAGATTTGCTGGCAAGATAGGAGAGGATCCCTATCATTTCTTTGTTGCTGTGGAGCATTATTTTGATGTCTGAGGAATTACAGAGGATGCCGAAAGAGTTAGAATTGTTGCATTTCTACTGGATGGTCCATCAGCTGTTTGGTGGCAGAGTTATAAGACTCAAGGATGTTGCAGTTGGGCCAAGTTCACGAATGAACTCATTATGATCGTTCTTCCCTGGAGTATCCAGCATAAGAAGGTGAATGAGTTTAGTTAGTTTCAGCAAGAGCCGGGCATTTTAGTTACTGACTATGAGGAGAAATTTAAGAAGCTCAGTGGGTATGCTTCGGATGATTGCAAGGGTGAAGATGCTTTAGCCAGAAAGTTTCAGAAGGGTTAGTTAACTCGTTTTGGCAAAGTATTGGTGATAAGAGGGTTGGTTACTATGAGGTAGATGGTCGAATCTGTAAGAGGTATAGAGTACATAAAAGAGAGGCACCATCTTGATCCTAATAAGTGGGCAATGACCAAAGGTACTTCTAGAGGCCAGTAGAGTTGTGGCCTAGGTAGGAAGTTTGATCCGAGATGTAGACCTTTCATTGGGGGTTAGAGGCAGAGTTAGAGCACTTCGAGCTATAGTGTGACACGGCCAGTTAGATATGCCAGAGGTAAGAATTCTGGGACTATTCTTGTGATAATGTGGAAGGAGACATCCTAAAACTTATAACAGGGAAACTGACAACTATTTTTACTACCGACAACCAGGGAATATGATAATGGATTGTGTTTTGAAGTTTGGTATAGGGGTGCAGGAGGTGCAGGTAGGGGTTTTGGAGGTCGTGGCTCGTTCAGTCGTGGAGATGGGACAATATGTCGTGGTCAGTTTGGTTAGCCTGCACAGAATACTGCTATTGAAGGGTAGGCTCTGGTGTATCATTTGACACATCAGGAGGTGCAGACCTCTAATGCTGTGGTGATTGGTACGCTTTCTATATCTGGGACTTCTGCTTATGTTTTGTTTAATTCTGGTGCATCACATTCATTTGTCACTCCATATTTTGTTGAGCATGTGAATTTAGTGTTACGTCTGTTGGATAGATTATTAAAGGTTTCATCACCCTGAAGTAGAAAGATAGTATTTGATTCTGAAGTTCGATGTTGTGTGATTTCCTTAAATGGGCACGATTTAATTGTCGATCTTATGGTATTAGACATGGGAGAGTTTGATGTCATACTTGGTATGGATTGGCTTTTGACTTGGCATTCTACCTTTAATTGTTTTGCAAAGAGAGTATGTTTTCGATTGTCAATTCAGAGTGAGTTTTGTTTCCAATGTGAGAGAGATAGTATTATACAGAGTTATGTGTCAATGGTTAGAGCTGAGAAGATGATTCACCATGGTTGTGAGGCGTATTTGGCTTTTGTGCTCACTGAGTCACAAGATTTGGAGTTGAAAGTAAAAGATATACCTGCAGTACGAGAATTTCCTATTGTATTTTCTGAAGAGTTACCAGGACTTCCACCTAATTGAGAAATTGAGTTTGCTATTGAGTTACAGCCTGGTATCGATTCGATATCGATTCCACCATATCGGATGGCTCCCGCGGAGTTAAAGGAGTTAGAGACTCAATTAATGGAGTTGTTGGATAAGGGTTTTATTCGACTAAGTGTTTCATATTGGGGTGCTCCGGTGTTATTTGTACATAAGAAATATGAGAGTCTTTGTATGTGTATTGACTACCGACATCTTAATAAGGTAACAATGAAGAATCGATGTCCCCTTCTGAGGATAGATGATCTATTTGACAAATTGCAGGGTTTGCAATGGTTTTCTATGATCGACTTGAGGTCGGCTTATCATCAACTTGGAATTAGTGGAGAGGATATTCCTAAGACAACTTTTCAGATTAAATATGATCACTATGAGTTTCTGGTAATGTTGTTTGGTTTGACCAACGCACCAATGACATTTATGGACTTAATGAACAAAGTGTTCATACCATATATGTATCGGTCTGTCATCATTTTTATTGATGACATTCTCATATATTTGAAGAGTAGGGAGGAGCACGAGGACCACTTGAGGTTAGTCTTGTAGAAAATGAGAGAACATCAACTTTATGCTAAGTTCTCGAAGTGCGATTTCTCGCTCGAACAAGTGAAATTTTTAAGGTACGTAGTGTCAAGATAGGAAATAATGGTAGAAAGTTGAGGTCGTGCTTCTTTAGGAGAGACCTAAGACTGATACAGAGATTCAGAGTTTTCTTGGTTTAGCCGGGTATTATAAGAGTTTTATTTAAGATTTTTTTAGGATCGCCGCTCTTATGACTCGGTTAACTCAGAAAGGAGTTAAATTTATTTGGTCTTATAGGTGTGAGGAGAATTTTTAGAAGTTGAAGGAATGTCTGACAAGTGTGCCAGTATTAACTTTACCGTCGGGCTCTAGAGGTTTTGTAGTATACTATGATATATCCAAAATTGGCTTAGGTTTTGTATTGATACAACATGGCAAGGTGATTTCCTATGCATCAAGACAACTTAAAAAATCACAAGCAGAATTATCCGACACATGATCTAGAATTAGCGGCAGTGATATTCGCACTTAAAATTTGGAGATATTATCTGTATGGTGAGACTTTCGAAGTCTTCACCGATCATAAGAGTTTGAAGTATATATTTGGGCAACAAGATTTGAATTTGAGGCAAAGACGTTGATTAAGGTTATGATTGCACTATATCATATTATCCTGGCAAAGCCAATGTAGTTGCTGATGCTTTGAGTATAAATTCGATGGGTAGTTTACCCCACATTTCTATTGAGAGACGATTAGCAGTGTTAGAGTAGAAAAATTTAATAGAGAATGGAGTTGAGTTACATTTTGATGATTTAGGGATGATGTTTGGTCATATCGAGGAAAAACCTGTGTTGTTAGATCGAATTCTTGATGCCCAGAATGAAGATACCGAGATTCGAGGTTTGATTGAAAAGATTAAATCATATGATGTACCTTGGTTTAGTGTTGATGAATCTGGAGTTCTTTGATTTGGCTTGAGGTTATGCGTACTAGCTTTGGGTGATTTATGCGAGGAAATTATGACAAAACTCATAACTCTGTATATTATGTACACTCGGGATACATTAAGATGTATCGGGGTATTTGAGAATCTTATTGGTGGCCAAAGATGAATAAGGATATTAGTGAGTTTGTTATTCATTGTTTGACCTGTCAGCAGGTTAAGTTTAAACACCAACATCCTTTTGGTTTGTTACAATAGATGCCCCTTCCGGAGTGGAAATGAGTTCACATCACGATGGATTTTGTGGTTGGCTTACCGAAGACATCTTCTGGGTATGATTCTATTTGGGTGATTATTGATTGATTGACCAATTTAGTACACTTTCTTCCTATTAAGACGACATATGGAGTGGCATGATTAGGGAAGTTATATATTGATAAAATTGTATGTTTGCATGGTGTGTCAATTTCCATAGCGCCTGACAGAGGACCTCAGTTTACTTCACAGTTTTGGTTTAAAACTGCAAGAGGAGTTGGGTACTCGGTTAGATTTTAGCACTGCTTTCCATTCACATACTGATGGTCAATTTGAGCATACGACTCAGACTTTGGAAGATATGTTGAGAGCATGTGTTATGGATTTTGCTGGGAGTTGGGATTTCCATTTTCCTCTGGTAGAGTTTTCATATTATAACTCATACCATTTGAGTATTGGTATGGAACCATATGAGGCACTGTACGGTATAAAATGTAGATCTCATATGTGTTAGGCTGAAGCTGGTGAAAGGGAGCCTTTAGAGGCGAATCTTATTCTAGAGACAACTGAGAAGGTAAATTTGATTCAGCAACAGATTCAGACTGCTCATAGTCGCCAGATGAGTTACGTTAATTCTAAGCGTAAACATTTGGAGTTTGAGTTATGAGATCATGTATTCCTTAAAGTATCGCCAATGAAGGGTGTGATGGGATTTGGGAAGAAGGGTAAGTTGAATCCTAGGTTCATTGGTCTGTTTGAGATCATTGGCTGAGTTGGAGCCATTGTTTATGAGTTAGCATTACCACATCTGTAATATCTCGTCATATTTGAGTACTATTCATAGGTGTGTCGAGTTTGGGTACTGTTCATGGGAGTGTCCGGTTGATGGCTGATGGTTTTGGAGAAGTGTCTCTCGAGTGCATCTGTGTTTATTGGGTGCATCTTTGTGTTGTTCGGGTGAGATCAACCTTGAACTGCTCGGGTATGCCTTTCGGCGCTACTCGGGTGGGACAAGGCGTGGGTGCCCAAATATGTCTTTCGGTACTACTGGGTGGGTCTAGGAGTGGGCTGTCGAGTAAGCCTTTCGGCGTTACTCAAGCAAAGCAAGACTCGGGATACTCGAGCAAACCAATTAGTTCTCGAGCGAGCCTTATTTTCGAATGAGCAGAGATGTGTGTGTTCGGGTTGGTCTGCCACCCGAGGAGAGAAATGGTTTGGCATTAAACGACGACGTTTTGGGCTGGGGTCTATATATACCCCCAACAGATTCAGTTTCATCTTTCTCTCACCTCATTTCCGTCTCTCTTGCTCAGGTCAGACCAGGAAGCATCCACATTGGCTCAAATCTGTTTTGAAGTCATCCCTATTGTGTAATATCTTGAATTTTGGCGAATTTATTTTTTGATAATTTTCCTATTTAATTTGGAAAATAAAATGTAATATCTAGTATTTTTGGATTAATTTTTGGTAATTTTTCTAATTATTTTGGAAAATAATTTTTGAATTGGAAAATTTAATTTTTGTGTTTTAAATGTTAATTGGGTAATTTAAAAAGTTTTTGAAGTGATTAAGTTGTTAATTAAATAAAAAATTATTGAAAATAGAAAAATAAAATCGGATTACAAAGGAAGAGGAGTGACTAGTCGTTTATGTGTTTAGAGCGAACTACATATCGTTTGGTTGTTGTCGTCTGAAGAGGAAAGTTGTCATTTACGCTTGTGACTGCTGGGCCAATAACTGAAATGACAAGTCGTTCTTGTTGTTGGTTGTCGTCCGTGAAGCTAGTATGCCGTCGGTGCCTTTATGGACTAAAGTGAAACGACACCATTTCACTTCTTTCTCTTCCGTTTAAAATGATTTTCTTTGTTGCCTGACATCGTTAAACTCTGACATTTTCACAACTTTTAATCCCGATTTCCACCGCTCATTTTAGTCGTTTCTCCTATCTTATCTCCTTCATTCTTCACTCCAGCACGCCTCCTTCATTTCTCTCTTAGTCTCCACTCATTTTCCTTCAAGATAAGGTAAGCATTTGTGGATCATTTCCTTCTCATTTTTCTGTTATAAACTTAACATGGATTTTCTTGAATTTTCTGTTTTGTTCATAAATGTTGGAGGAAGTTTGGCTTCAATTTTTTGTGATTCTTGGAGGTTCTTAGAGTTATTTTGGTTAGTTTTTATTGGGTTTAAAAAAGTAAACATAGGGATGGTTGAAGGTGATGGTCAGATGAAGTTTTTCCAATTTTTGTGTATTTATTAGCACTGTTTTGGTTAGCTTGATGATTCTGGAATGTGTTGAATTGAGTTTATGATTTCTAGGCTTATAGAAGAAGGTGCAAACATTTGGGATTGGATGAAAATGTGGAGATTTACGGTTTAAATTACTTAAGGACCATTTGGAGTGTTTATGAATATAAGGGACCAAAACTGAAGTTAGACTTAATTCTGGAATCTTTTTAGGGACTGGAAATGATATTGTTCTAGTGGACCAAAGTGTAATTTTAGAAAGTTAAGATATATTTGTAATTTTAAAGAAATTAGGGTTAACTTGTAATTTTAGAAAGTTGGAGGATTTAATTATAAATTTAAAATACTTTGATGACTGATTTATAAATTTTGAAAAGTTTGGAGACTAAGTCATAACTTTTCGAGGTCTCAATGACTAAATGGTAATTTTATATAAGTCGGAGACTAAATTGTAATAGATTCCAATTTTCAAGGTTTTATTGCTAGATCTTCGACCGAAATAGGTTTTTCGTCGTCAGAGGAGTGTCTGCATCTGCACTTGCATTGTTTGCATTTTGGTATCGCCACAGTACCAGTCTTACGTCTTTGATTTCGCTCTGATATAAATGTTTCAGTTTTGTGTTCCGGTCAACGAAGTCAGCCAACCATCAGTGGTGTGACCGGGCCATTCGGCTTGGATATCCAAGTGAGTGGAATGCCAACTTTAGACACATAAGATGTGTCTTTTGAAATTATATGTTTTTGTTATGTCCGGATTTATTCTGGAATTTGGAATAATTAATGATTTGGTTAATTAATAATCTGGTTTATGTGATTATTAATATTCAGTCTTTATTCTGGTTATCTAATATTTATATAATGTATATAAATATTTTTTGTAAAATAATATTTGTTCTATACATTTGTTTGCTATATATGGTAACATATTTATGTTGATATATTTACGTGAAAATATTATGTTGTGAAAAATTAGTTTTTGGAAATTATTTATGATTTCTGAAATAAATATTGCGTTTTATTATTTATTACAATTTCCATAATAACACTCCATTTTGGATTTAAAAATATTTTCTGTAACGAGTATTTTGTCTGATAATAACCGCTCTGTTTAGATTTTGAGAATATTTTCTATTAATAAATATTTTATTCTAAAATAAATGTACTTTCTGGAATAAATGTTTTCCTTGGGATAAATAAAGTGTATGTACTAAAATTTTCCATAATAGATATTTTTGTTTGAAAGTTGGTATGAATTTCATAAAGGATTTGTATACCTCGTAAGTTGTTTGTTTTTGTGCATTTGTTCTTTGAAATAAAGGTTTCTTTTTTGGCTATATTCCTATTGGAATAATAAGGATTTGTTATTGATTGTTGCAATCGGTATTGCATGTTATGATAGTGGTGCATCCACTAGTATCCATTTGATTCTGCACTTTGAATTTCTGCAATAAATATGGTTTAATTATTCTGACTTGGGACATCTTTGTTATGGGAATAAACATAACCTTTGGTATACCAATGTGAAGAATCAGTTACCAGGGTAGGTGTTGAGTTCAGTTTTGATGATGATGAATGCAAAACATACATGAAATAGGTGCAAAGCTGCAGACTGGCTCATATCTAGCCACAAAGCACTTCATGAGTCATCTAAGCACGTTGAAGGACGCAAAGCTACATTTTACGTACACAGTAGAGCTTAAACAGCACGTAGAGATGTATGGCAGTGAAGGCAGAAAGCATCAAACCGTTCTCTATGTAAGCAGTAGTTGGTGCTACGCACGTTGACGAGCAACCGGATTAAAGCGAAAAATGTCAAGGCACGTAGAGACCAGTTGAAGGATGAACAAGGCGTGTTGATGAGTAAAGGTGTGATCTTCAAAGAGAAACGCTACGCACATAGAAGATGCGAACAACGCACGTAAACGAGATGAGCTGGACTAGCTAACAAGGCCAAGAAGCTTCTCAGAAATTTGAATTTGAAATCTCTGACACAAATCACATGTGAAATCAAAGGTGCAGAGGTTGATCAGACGTCTACGCACATAGAGCACAGTGCAATGCACGTAGGAAGCCACTGGGTAGAAAATGTTCATTTTGGAATTCAAAGCAATGCACGTAGAAAGTGGTACTATGCATATAGAACTCAAAACCAACGCACGCAGTAAAGAAGCAACGTACATAGATGTTGATCTATATAAAGCCTAGACCACTGGAGTTCCATCAATGCACGTAGACTTGCATACACAGCACGTAGAACTCAGATGGAACAAAGTACTATGCACACAGAACTCAAGATCAACACACACATTAAAGAAGCAACACACATAGATGTTGATCTACATAAAGCCAAGACCACTAGAGTTATATCAATGCACATACACTTGCATACACAGCACGAAGAACTCAGATGGAACCAACTATTATGCACGTAGATGGTGGCTAAGCACATAGTGAAGGTGACATCAGCACTGAGCAGAATTTGTCTTATTCTCCAACGGCTACTTCAAGGCTCCAACGGCTATATTTCGAAGAGTAACTATAAATAGACGTCCCAAGTCAGTAAAGAAAAGAGAGAGACATGTGCTAAAGCTTGTCATCCATTTTATCTCTCTTCTCTACCTTTCTAACCCATGTGAGACATTCACTTGCAAAATTTTCTTTTGGGTTGGTTTTGTAACAATCAAAGTATTTGATTGAAAGTAGATAGGTTTCCTTGTAGAGTCTGTGAAAAACAAGAGAGGTTGCTAGTGAGCCTAGGAAAACTAGTGTTGGTTTTCT
>CAODLS010763121.1:0-10339 GCA_948243855.1 Flueggea neowawraea
TGTGTCTGAAAGGAGAAATCGAACTCTATTAGATATGGTTCGATCCATGATGAGTCAAACGGATCTTCCAATCTCGTTTTGGGATTATGCCTTAGAAACTGTTGCATTCATACTTAACGAATTCCATCTAAAGCGGTTGAAAAGAAACCATATGAGATATGGAATGGGAAGAAGCCCATAATTTCTTTTCTTAAGATTTGGGGATGCGAAGCTTTTGTGAAAAGACAATTTTCAGAAAATTTAGCACCAAAATATGATAAATGCATATTTGCGGGTTATCCAAAGGAAACAAGGGGATACTACTTCTATAACCATTCTGAGAACAAAATGTTTGTTGCTCGAACTAGAATCTTTTTAAAAGAACAATTTATTTTCAAAGGAAATAGTAGGAGTAAAGTACTCCTAGAGGAAATAAAAGAACCATAAATAGCCACTAAAGATGGAACAAAGATTCAAGATAACTCACAAGGAGTTGTGCAATCTGAATCTGAAACGTAAGGCCCAAGAAGGTCTGGTAGGATTCGTCACAAGCCTGAGAGATATGGATTTCTCATAACTGACGATAAAGAAATTGTTCTTGTAGACCAAAACGAGTATACAATCTACCAAGAGGCGATTGTAGATCCAAATTCTGCAAGATGGCTTGAAGCCATGGATTCATAAATGTAGTCTATGTATGACAACCAAGTTCGGAACTTGGTGGATCCACCAGATGGAACCAAGGTCATTGATTGTAAATGAATTTACAAGATAAAAGCCGATGAGATCTTCAAAGCAAGACTTGTTGCAAAAGGTTTCAAACAAACTCATGGTATTGACTATGACAAAACTTTTTCACCAGTTGTCATGCTTAAATCCATTAGAATTATTCTTGTCATAGTAGCATATTATGACTATGAGATATGACAAATGGCTGTCAAAACAGCTTTCCTAAATGGAAATCTGCTTGAAGATGTGTACATGACACAACCCGATGGTTCTGTCAATCCTAAGAATTCTAAAAGGGTATGCAAGCTTCAAAAATCCATTTATGGATTAAAGCAAGCATCCCGAAGTTGGAATCTTTATTTTGATGAAGCTGTCAAAGAGTTTGGATTCATCAAGAACGAAGATGAGCCTTGTGTATATAAGAAGGTTAGTGGGAGTGCAATAGTGTTCATAGTACTGTATGTTGACAACATCTTGATCATTGGAAACGATATTCCAACCTTCCAGAGTGTCAAGACTTGGTTTGGAAAATGTTTCTCAATGAAAGACTTAGGTGAAGCCTCACGTATCCTAAGGATACAAATCTATAAGATAGATCTAAGAGGCTCATTGGACTAAGTCAAAGTGTGTACATAGATAAGGTGCTAAAGAGGTTTAGCATGCTTAATTCCAAGAAATGAATGATTCTCATGGTTATTGGAAAACCATTAAGCAAGGCTGGGTGTCCTTCAACAAGACAAGCCAGAGATTACATGAATAGGATTTCATATGCTTCTGCAATTGGATCCATCATGTATGTCATACTTTGTACACGCCCTGATGTCATATATGCTCTAAGCATGACTAGAATATTCCAATCCGATCCAGGTGAAAGTCACTAGACCGCAGTCAAGAATATCCTTAAGTACTTGAGAAGAACTAAGGATGTTTTCTTGGTCTACGGAGGACAAGAAGGCGAACTAGTCCTAATTTACACCATTTTTTTCTCTCAATCTCTTCTACACTCTCACACTCTCTCAAAAATTTATTTTGCTCAAAATTTTTGTATTAATTATTTATATTTTATTATTGCAATTACGTTTTCTATATTTATTAAAGTTAGTATAGTTTTTTTCATTTTTTACTTGTATTTTAATTTATCGTATATTATTAATTGTTGTATATTTGTATTGTATAATTAAATTCAGTATTGTAACTGCGGTATTCCTCCGCCACAAGTTAGAACATCTAATAAAATTTAATGAGTTTTTTTTAATTTTGTTTTAAATTATGTGATATAATTACTAGTAAAATAATTAATTTATTTAAAAATTATTTAAAAAAATCCTTGGAATACAATGTATTATTGGTACTATAGTTAATTATTGAATATAATAAAATTTACAAATCGAAAAAAAAATGATGGGATTAAATAGTGGATTAAAAACAAAATTTCAAAAAAAAAGAACAAAACTGGAACTGAAACCGAATATGCGGTTGAATCGGTCAAAATCAGAACTGGAACTAGAACCGAATCAAACCTTAGGAACCACGGTTTGGTTTTGGTTCCTCCATTCCACAAACCGAAACTGGTGGTTCCCAAATCGGGAACAACTCTAGTCCCAGTACATGACTGTGATGCACTTCCAGCTGCATTAGTGTTTAAATCCTAGCAAACAAGGACAATACAATATCAGTGTGTATGAAAAACGAATAATAAAGCAACAACTTAACAATTACAAGCTGCTTCTTGTTCATCATTAATTCCATGTATTCAAGATTGCAAATTCATATTAAATAATGAGAAGTTATAGTGTTATACCTGTTGTTGCTGCTGCTTCTTCTGTGGACCTTTTTTGTTAGTTGGACGCTTTGCATTTTTCCGCTTATCGGCAACTAGTCCTCCCTGGCATTTACGTTTGTTATGGCCAAATTGTTTACACAAAGAACATCTTGATGCGTTGGATCTTTTCCTAATTGTTGTTGTCTGCTTATCTCTTTCCTTTTTCCTATTGACTGTAGGATGACCCGGTCTTCTTTTCATGACGGGTGGATAGAAAACCAGGTCGTTTTCCTCAGGAGCTAGATCATTTTGAGGGATTGGGTGGGTAGGCTCTTCGTAGGCTGCAAGATAGGACTTGATGTTGTACAAAGAGTGGCAATAATCTTCTAACTTTTCCCTCTTATAGCAGATGCATAAAACAACATGTCTACAAGGCATTCCACTGATTTACCACCACTGACAACTGCATTCCCACTTAGCCAAGTTGACAACATACCTCCAATTACAGTATATTTCGGCAGAGCAATACAACTCAACAAAGCTTTAAATTAGAATTAAACATGCTGTAAATTAAATTTCAGCATTTCAGCAATAAATTTCAGCTGAGAATAGTTGAAAACATACCTACAATTCTAGTCAACTACTTCAAATTAGTCCCTTCTGCCATGGTATAACTTGCAGTAACGAGTTTGCTGGGTGAGTTGGTCGAGTCTCCTCTTTGTTGATTCAATTACTTTTCCTTGCCAAGTAGTTGCATTGGCATATATGTTCTACATCTTTACCATAATTTTTCGGCGAATCATGTCTAAAAGTTTGATAATAGGTTTGTGTCGAAACTTGTTAATCCAACTATTGAATGACTCGCACATGTTGTTTGTCAATTCTCCACTCTTACTCTCGATCCAAAATGTGTGCCTTGCCCATTGATGTAAAGGCTTGGCCATCAACCAATTGAAGGCATCTTCGTTGATCTCTTTAAGCTTATCCATATGCTCCTTGAACTCGAATTCATTCGTGGCACCATAAGCTCTCCAAAAGAGATCTTTAATTTCTAGACTGGGAAATTTTAGCTTCATATTCGCCCATAGATGGTGTGTGCACGTCCTATGACATGCATTTGGAAATACCTCCTTAATTGCCTCGATCAATCCTTGAAATTCAAGAACATCAAATTCCAGGAACAATTTCTCTCCTCAAACAAATCAGCTGCAATTATGAACTAAATTCTAGCAAAGCTAGTAAATGAATTCATTTTCAGTGATCTTGAACATTATGTTTTAGTCCAAATAAATTTCAGTAGTAGAAAAAAAAGCATAACAGTAGCAGAAAAATGCAATCATTCAAGATGTTAAGATGGAAAACAATTTACCTTCTGCTTGTCAAACATTATTGTCAGAGGCATTTCTTCATAGCCCTCACCAATGGCCAACTTCATTTTCTCCAAGAACTATACCCAGCTATCTCAGCACTCTATCTCAACTACACCCACAACAATGGGAAATAATCCATTGTTCCTATCCAAACCGACAGCTGAGATAAGAATTCCTTTGTACGTACCCTTAGGAAAAGTCCCATCAACCCCAAATAATGGTTTGCACCTTCTAAGAAAACCAACTTTCTGTGCTAAGTAACTAACAAACATCCTTCTAAAAATCTTCGGGGCTGCTGGATCTTTATTGGGTAGTTGATTAAATGCAAAGATATTGTCTGGGTTATAAGTACAACAAACTCTAGCATAAGCCCCAAGTTTGTGATAAGAATCGGCATGAGAACCTTCATGTTTTTCTCTCGCTTTCACCCTGACCTTATACAAACGAAACCTATTTGTTTCTACGCCCCATCTTTTTCGCAAATTTTCTTCCATGATGTTGTAGCTCATATTATCATCCGCTCCAAAATCTTCCATCATCTTTTCAGCAATCCGATTGGATGTTGCATTGCCATGAGTAGTAGATCTCATACAATTGTGAACATTAAGTTTCTCCACCGTGAAAGTTCTCTCATCTGGAAGAACATAAGCATGAACACGCCACTGACACTTCTCTCCTCCATTTCCTTCATCAATACATACTGCAGTCACCCTCTGTAAATCATTTTTTGTTCTTTTGATATCATATCCACCTTCCATAGAATAATCTCTAAGTACAGCCCTAAATGGCTCAACATTCTGAAATAATTGTTCCTCCTTAAGCACAATCTTCTCTCCTTGCATCGCCTTGTAAATCGATCCACTAATACCCTTCAAGGGATTTGTGTTTTTCTTCCTTCTCTTCGCACCCATTTCATCTTCACTTTCAGAATGAACTGACTTTAAAGAAGCCTCAGACCTACAATCACTTAAGCCATCATCACTCTCAACAAGGACCTCATCAAACATTATAGCATCACCTTCTCCTGTACCATCAGAACTAGCTTCATTTCCATCCTCTTCTTCATTTTCATCACTGTTTGCAATATCGCCCATTTCATCCTCACTATAGTCTGGATCCTCCTCATCTTAAGACCACTCAAACTCTTCATCATATGGAGAATCATATGACTCCTCAGAAACAACTCTTCCCTCATATCTTTCCTTTGCTCTTTCCTCTCTTTCAGGGGTTTCTTTGGTCTCCCACAATTAGACTTTTTTAACTCCTTTCTAGATATGAAGTTATAACCAAATGCCCCATCTGCTGGTAACGTCGCGAGTGGGGTTATATTGGGTAGAGACACGTCAATGTTAATCTCGTCATTTTCGGTATCTTCATTGAAGATTCCAACCACATCTGAGTCACTAAGCAATATTTTATCCTTCATTTTAAACTCTAACAACATGTCTTTTGGCAGCTTGAATGCTTGACAGACATATTTGCACATGACGACAAGCGAAAAATGCTCCGGGAACACGTTGTCTACATGCCCAACATCCCTTTCAAAATTTAATACAATGGTCCACTTGCTTGATTCTAAAATTGAAACAAACAGAACCCATGTTACACATCAAGCAAAACCAACAATTTCAACATCCCTTTTTCACCCCACAAACCCGACATCTTTTTCAATCCAAAACCCTAGAGCTCAAAAATTCCCTAGACTAATTTTCTAACACCAACAAAAGAAATTTAGAGCAACACCCAGCCATTTAGAGAGATCACAAACAAATTTTTCACAAAAATTTACACAACTAAAGTCACCAAAAGCAAGAAACGAACCTGCTTCTTTGTCCATGTCGCCACTGACTTTTGGGAAAACAAGACCGCCTTCGACTTCTCACGAATTTCAATAGAGCGCCACTAATTTCTTGTGGGTTTTCTATGAGATTCGGATTAATGATTAAAAATGGGATAGAAATCAACTTGGGATAGAAATCGAATGCGTAACAGTAGATAGAGAGAGAGAGGGTTCTTTCGTTTGGTTCGTATGTCTTTGTTTTGGGACTTTAAAGGGGGCATTTTAGTAAAAGTGCATTTCAGTAAAAGGGCGCTTCTGTTAACGTTGTCTGACAAAAAAAACCTCAAGGACTAACATGCTTACTAGAAAAAACACGATGACCTACATACTAATTAGGACATACCTCAGGGACTCCAAAATTATTTCCCTTAATTTTATACATTGAATGCACTTGGAACTTTAAGCAACAAATTGATTTAAGTATTGTAGAGTCTTCAAAAGGATCCAGTTCCGCCACTCCTCTTGCATTTTTTACGGATTACCGTCTATTCGAAGTGAAGAATGGAAACTTGAGAAGAGTCTCTTCTATTCTACAAACCTATTGTTGTATCGAAATAATAACAATTTACAAACTCAATTATTATTATAATTAAAAAAGTAATGATTAATCAAATTTGAGTTGTATGAATCAGGGCTGGCGGAAAAAGGTCTGGCTTGTTTAGGGCTTCAACCGAGACATTGGCCTCATGGACCAGCTCGACATTACTCGAATCTAAAAATTATTTTTAAAATAATATTAATTTTTGAATAAATTAATAATAGTTATTTAAATTTATACATCAAAATCTTATTAGCCATACTCTTATTTAAGATTAGTACGTCATATTATTTAGTATTTGTTATGCGTGCATATATATATATATAATTTTAAAATTTCAATTGTAAGTCGGTCTATGCGCTCACCTTTTAGGGGTGTTATCTACCTTTTTGGCTTTGAGGCTTACCAATCCGCGCGGGTGGTGCTCAAGAGTGGACATGCCCGTCAAAAGGTTCGTTTTGCCTAGCAATCTGGGGCGTTAAATCGAAAATGAGTGCTCAGTAAATAAGCGAATATTATTAATAATAAGTTATACGAAAATACAATGAAAAATTCAAAGACTTCAGAGAGAGCATGCGAACCAACCATGACTAGAGTCAGAAAGTGCTTCTAAGAGAGGCATGGGGCACAGAGAGAGCATGGCTCTGGTTAGAAAACACTTGAAATTGGTGGGTTTGATTACTAAGTTATTGCTACTTCTACATTACATACTACACGAGTAGTCTAAGAAAGGTAAAAATACAAGATAATAAAAATGTTTTTGAATGTGAGGGCTCTTCTTCTTTTATAGTCTTTGGCCTGGATTGTGTGCCTCCATTTTCTTCACTTTTCATACAACTGTCACTCCATGTCTTGTAACTTTCTACCCCATGTTCTCCATGTGTTGTAATCATTTGTTCCATTTTCTCCACTTTCTCAATAGCAGTACCTATTTAGTGGCTTAATTCCACTCAGTAGCACCTCTCGACCCGAAGAACGATCTACTACTCGATGGCAGTTCTCGACGCATAGCTCGACATGCCACATGCACTTTATTTATTTATTTATTTATTAAGGGTAACAAAGGGGTAAGCCTGGCAGCACGTAGCAGGCAATGCCTTCCGCTAAATTACCAATCAAATTAATTAACTAGATTTACTACTTAATCATGGCCTGAAAAACCAGAACTTTATGAATTTTAAGTAATTTCTTCTCTAAAATGATGAGATCTTTGACTTCTTTTTTATTTGTTCTTTGGTTTTATGATGGAAATCAAGGACCAAATAATTACTCCTTGAATTGTTCTAAATGGCATGCGCATGATAATGGATAGAGTCGTCAGTGTACTTCTTTCTACATAATGGGTTTCACTTATCGCTCTAGCTAGACATGTAGAAATTTTACACAGCCAAGTTTATATACAAAAAAAAAAGTGTATGATTATTATTTTTACATTATTTTACTATTATATATAAAATTTAACAAAAAAATTCATAACACCAACAATCTTTTATTCTTTTATAAATCTATCAAATTGTATCATGAAGAATTTTTTTCGTTAATACAACGCCAAACTCATAAATTGCCCCTCAAACTTCTACTTGATCTCCCAATAACTCCCCGATCTTCCATTTTTACCTATTGACTTGACCTAAAAAAGATGTCTGAGCTCACCTATTGAACCAAATATTTTTCCATTGAATTTAAAACAGATATTTTACAACCGAACTAACGCGTGTAGGGAAGTCCTAGGCTTGGTCACGGAATCATACACCATCCCTGTCGGCGTCGTGTACCATTTTGAGCTCATGGATCTTTGGCAAGTCGCAGCTAATTAACACATATATTGCAGTAGTTAAGGTGATGACAATATATAAAAACATAATTAGTACTTAATTTGATTGATCAAGCTACAAGAGTTCAGAAAATAAAATCTTATGTTCGAAGACTGGTGTTACGTGAGTTTTTAAACCCGCGATTCACTTGCTTATTTGAGATCTCATTACATTATTATATATAGAATTTGGCGATGTCTTACATTCTCTTTATCGTAAAGTATTTGTAATTAGATGGAATTCCACACGGAATAATGGTGGATTTTTAGTATATAATCGTAAATATTATATATCTAATAAAGATTTTTTTAGGAGGATGAATGACGCGTTTTATACAGTATTGAAGTATATAAAATTTTTGTTTGTGGTTGGTTTTGGCTTAAACAATCATGCCAATACACACTAGAAAAATGCCCATGCAATCCTGTTTAACCGAAATTGTTAACAGCAATCGATCAATACCTTGTTTTAATTGTAAAATGAAAGGAAAAAGAATTGGTTAAGTGGCTTAAGAAAGAGTATCTGAGGAAAGGCTTAATTCTGAAAGAAGAACATATAGTACTAATTTTGAGGAAAGGCTTGAAAAAGAATCGCTGAAAGGAAAAGTAAATCTTTGCAAATCCCTAGTTTTACGTAGGACATAAAGAGGAGAGAATAGTCTGTTCATTTGCTTTGAATATTTGTGTTGGAAATTTTACTCATCACTCCAACTAAATGTTTTCTCTTTCAAAATCACAATCATATAAATCAAAGAAAATCGGATATAGAACAGTATATTTTTCTGTTTTCTTTCCATAGTAAGTTAGTTTATTTAGTTTCGTAATCAAAATTGAAGCAACTGGCCACAATTAAATTACCTTTAAATTTGGTACAAAACGTTTTATCGCTCATAAAAATAGGTTCAAATTTGAATTAATTAAATATCAAAAAATTCTAAATGGTTGATAAATTAATCAAAAGTTAACATTTTTGTCCCATATAACGTATCAACAATTCATAAAAACCATTCTCATAGTCATCGTTAAATCATCATTATCGAATATTATTAAGTCTCATTTGAATTGACATTTTATAAAAATATATTTTAGGAAAAAAGAAACCTCCTTCTTCCCTTGATTCTTCTTTTTCCTCTCTTCTTTTTTCATTAAAGATTTTTCTTTTCTAGTTATCTTTGATTTTAGGATATATTGAGTGTGAGGTCATCATGGAGTTAATTAACCTCCGTCAAATAAATTCAGTTGGATTTGTTTAACAAATGAGTTTTAAATTTTATTCATATTAAATTTGTTTACAATTAAATTCTAATTAAAATTAATTAATACAATATAAACATATTTTTATCGAATTAAACGCCTCGACTCATTTACAATTCTAACTGCTGATGTTTTTGCAGGGAGAGTTCCTTTTAAGTTAGAATGAGAATGAGAATTGAAGAATCACGGTTGTTGTGACACATCTGTCATGGTCTATTTCTTTGATGATGATGATAACAATGAATTATTAATATATTTCTTTTATCTCTCTGCTGTCCATATTGTATACAGTATTTATGTTTCCCATAATATGTACACCAAGCTTAATTTGAAGCAATTTTTAATGGTGGAAAGCCCTTATCTTGCTGAAGACCAGCCAAAATAGGACAACTAATATAAATGATGAACATGAAAGCATCCAACAATGAGCGCATGGACTTGCCCCACCTTATCACTTTCTTATTGATTGATGGATCTAATTCATTGCCTCCCTCAACCAATCACACATTAACACACTAGTAATTAAAAACAACACAAAGTTTCATTTCAGTTCACATATAACTCAGGAGAGCATCTTTATCATACTTTGCATTTTTTTTATTTATTCTCATTGGATATCGAATTTTGGATCTTTTAATACTAAAGACTATTCCA
Organism: Flueggea neowawraea; assembly: GCA_948243855.1. Lineage (NCBI taxonomy): Eukaryota > Viridiplantae > Streptophyta > Magnoliopsida > Malpighiales > Phyllanthaceae > Flueggea > Flueggea neowawraea. Next base: position 9,940 of record CAODLS010763121.1, read on the forward strand.
ATATCATCATCATATATTACAATTAGTATAAAACAATATGTTGCCTATCACAAAAAAGAGTTACTTTATAAGTTCTTAATTTCGAGTTTTAGGCAAAAAAAAAAATAAACTACCAAAACTTGAATTTAAGTTGATCAAATATTAAAAGTTTAGAAAAAAATATGAATATCAGTTGATTTGTTTTAAAAAAGAAACAATCATCATGGCAACTGCAAAAATATTACAAGGTCATTATTAAGCAAAACAAGCCCATAATTTGACAATAAACAAATATTCGTTACACATTACATATATATATTTTCTATGGCAACTACAAAAATATTACAAGGTCATTATTAAGCAAAACAAGCCCATAATTTGACAATAAACAAATATTCGTTACACATTACATATATATATT